>LPNX010945879.1:252907-275599 GCA_001517045.1 Pseudotsuga menziesii
CAAGATTTTCCATTTATCGAAATTCTAAGTGAAGAAGGGGATTATGGTTCAGTAGAGGTATCATCACAGGAGTGTGAAGAAAAAATGGATGATTTTGTTGTATCTCTTAACAATGATTGTAATGAAAATCAATCGCCGGTTCTGCCAAATGATACAGAAATCAAAATAGGATCTGCATTGGATAATGATTCCTCATCAGAGCAGACGCTGAGAAGTACCATGAAAACTATAAAATTAAGACAACAAATTGAGCAATTAAAAGGGAAATTGAAAATATCTGAATCGAATTCCATTGTATTGAAGGATGAAGTACAAAACTTGAGAAGTGAGTTATTAACCTGGATTAAGCGATGGTAGGATTTGAAAGTGAAGAAGGATAGGTTGAAAACTTTGAAAAGATCTTGGATTATCGCTAACGGTAAGTTTTTGAAACATGAATAACAACATAAAATTGAAAACATAAAGTTAAAGGCTAAATTGCTTGAGGCTCGTCGAGTTATCAAACTCAGAAGTGCACCTTGAAAATTGTTATTACTATTGATTTTTTTTTAGATAACAGAACAGGTAATTAGCATGCCCACAGAATCATAGATTCTGCGGGCATTGCACATCATTTAATTTAATTTGTTATTTCAATGTTGATATTTATTATAAAACTCATGCATGGTTAATCGATTTTGCAGGTGTCATATGTATCCTCGATTTTGATGGTGTTCTTTTCATTTATTTTGCCAGCAAATGATGAAGTTGTTTCAAGCCCGAATGATCTACATGATAGATGTCAAATAACAATTGCTATATGGACAAGTCGACATTTGAAGATGAGAAAGCAGTTATTAATTTGACGATTCAGATGCCAGGTTCACTATTGAACAGGATGATAATTAATGTCCTAGATCCTAGATGTTCGATCATTTAGGCTCAATAGTTTATTTTTAGTTTTAGTTACATAGAATTAGCAAAGGTAGTTATTGGTCCTTCTTATAAAACTCTGAAAGACTGATTATGTGGGGGTTGATGGGAGTACATGAGAAAAGACTTGTTAAAATTATAAACACTTTCTGGTTTTGATTACTCTGTTGAAGTTTCTCTTCATGGATGATTATCACTGGGTTTTCTCAAACTGGTATCATTACTTGTTACAGTTTCTGAAGTTTTGTATATATATATATATATATATATATATATATATATATATACTTTTTCTCACTTCAAAGCTTTATGCAATTGTACTTGGTTATGGTTGTGTNGTTATGGTTGTGTTGGTTATATGAAATTTACTCTAGTCACACAATATTAATGTTTGACAAAGTATTACTGAATCTTTTTATTCAATATTTTTATTGATGATTATGATTTAGTGATAATACATTTAATGTTTATTTCTGAATAGCATTTGTATTTGTATGATGTTTTCCTTAATGAATATAATCTTTTATTCGAACATTTGATGTTGGACATTAGTTATCAATTAACATGATATTACAGAATAAATTAAAATAAATTTTTTATTTTAATTTTCTGTTTTAGTACAGTTTAAACAAGGTGATTTTTATGATAGTAATTATGATATTTTTATCTTAATTGTTATCATTTATCTCTTTGTTATTATAAATAATTGATTGATAATTAATCTAATCTTTTAAAAATTGCTCTAGGGTTAGTAGTTTTAGTTTTAATTCTAGTTGTAATTAAACTTAGTTTATTTAAGTAAGGTTTTAGTAGCTGTTAGATAGTTCTGTAGATCAATAGTTTTGTATTTCAATTAAATTTACAACTGAAGATTTAAAAAAAAAACTGAAAACAAGAGACTTTCATTAAGAAAGCACATTAGATCAACTTAGACTTAGAAATTGACTTAGAACTTAACTTTTAAATAGTAGTTTAATTTAGGAAACAGTTTGCTGAATTTTTATATTCCCCTTAAGAGAATAAATTCAGTTGTTAGCACGAGACCATAAGCTGCGAGGTTTTGCTATTTCAAACATACCGGGAGCTGTTCTAAGCAACTTGTGTGGGATTAATCTCCTTTGTTGGCTTAGGTCATAAAATCAGGCCAACACGGACTAGGCAATGTAAATGCTTTTGTTTTTATCTTAAAAAGAGCCCAGCTCTGAGCTTAGAGAGGCTTGCTGACCTCTATCTAGTGTTACTTCAGTTTTTACAGTGAATTTTAGTAATGGAATACTGTGAAACAATCGGGGTTGTAATGTGAGCTGGATTTTAATTCTCATGTCAGTAATATATTTTGTTACTGTTTAATATAAAGGATTTTGTGCATACTTGGTTTTATTAGCAGGTCTGAGATTTGACCCTTTGACTCTAAAGCCTATAAGCCTATCCTTAAATAAGGATTATGTATTTGCAAATGGTTAATTAATATTGGCTTATTTTTGTCAATAATTTGTATTTGTAATGTTTTCATTAATACCCTGTATTATAATGATTTTTCAATGCACTGTTTATGGGAAGATTACTGTGTTTTTTTTTAAAGATGATATTTAATTCTGGTTTTTGGCTTTTTAAGGGTTAATCATTGTATAAACCCTACAATTTAATAATATCCTTATTTATACTTAAAGAACTCTTAGCTCTGTTTGATAATAGGAAATAGATGATAATATTACTTACAGTTATTAGTTTGATGCTAGCTCTGTTTATTTAATAATTCTTTAATAATTTTTACAATTTGTTTTAATTCTTAGTTAAGAAATAATTAGGGTTTTAATGCAGCATACTTGAAAAATAGGATAAATTTATCTTTCAGTAAATTTTGTAGTTTTTAAAGGATTAAAGTAGAATCCTTTGGTCTTAGACAAAGACACACAGTGTCTGGAATTTCAATGTTATAAAATGTTTTACAAATTCTTTTTACCTGGTTTTTAAATGTTAGCCTACTTACTTTACTTAAGTTTAAATGTTTAAACCATAATCTCTATATTTTATTAGAATACTAATACTAGAATTACTTCTATAATATTATTATTACTATTCTCTTACATACCTATTTTTTTAGTTTAGCTGAAGTAAATAAATACAGACAATATTTAATACTACTTTATAGTAGAATTCATAAACAAATGAAGTAAAATCTAGTTACAATTCTCATTCAAGTAAAAGAATCATCTCATTCACCTAAACACCCAGCTGTACTACCTGAGTCAGGTGTGGAAAAATACAGTTTGAGAATTTTAATTCTATATGTTTCACCTTTTACATATTCATTTCTATTTCTAACATAATGTATAATTTTACCAAGTCTAACATTACATAGTTATTCTTCCTTCATAAACCCTAAAATACTAACATGCATGTAGTAGAAACTAATAAATATTTTACTGAAGACAGTAAACAAATAACATAAGACAAGACGACAACAGCTTAAGGAGGCTGTTCCTCCCAACCAAACTCCTGGAGAGCACTTAGACAACGCTTCCTCGGGACCCCGGAGCTTGTTCCTGGTCTTCTTGGTTGAGAACTAGGTGTAGAATACAACTTTAAGACCTCTGTCACCTGACTGGTCCAAGTACCTCAGTAATTAAAATCTGCTCTCAGCAGTATGAACTTCAACCTAGAATCTGTAACAAGTTCAGTCTCAGTAGTTAACCCCTCAAACGCACTTGAATAATCCCCTCCATTGAATTTCTCTTGAGTAAATTCATTTACCCTGAATGATCACCTGTAGAAATGAGCAGCCTTAGCTATCTTCAATAGGAAATTTTATAGAGATGCCTAGGTCTTCTGGGTCAGTTTTCAGTTGATGAGCCACCTGCTCTGATTCCACTTTCTTAGGGAATCATGACCACAAATATAGGGAAGTTGCCATCTGCAACAGTTGGAAGTGTTTTGAGGATGCTACCATTTGTTAGTTTACTCTCCACCCAGTCTTCTCCACCAATTAACCAGTAAACACTCTTTTAATAGCTTCCATAAGCTGTTGTCTCATCATTTATTTATTTATAAATCAAATATTCTGAATTACATTAAATATTCTTGGCCCCACTGGGTCATCAATTACAAACTTAGCATAAAATTTAACACAATGTTCCTCAAATAACATTAAATTGTTTTTTGCAAATTGGGGCATGTGACATCCATCTCACTAAATAGGTATGTGTACTATGTTTCCTTTATAGATGATTTCTCATGTAAGACTTGGATATATTTCTTGAAAGGAATAAATGAAGTATTCAGTAAGTTCAAGGAATTCAAAGCCTTGGTCGAAAACCACACTAAATCCGCGGTCAAATAATGGCAGAGAGTTCACCTTGGAATAATTCAAGGAACTCTACAGAGAATATGGTATTAAGAGGGAGTTGAGCACTCCATACAATCATAAACATAATAGTGTTGCGGAACGAAAGAACATAACTATAATGGAAGCAGTGAAAGCAATGCTACATGGCCAACATCTTCCAATGCACTTTTGGGCATAAGCAACAAGGAAAGTTGTGAATGTACATAACCGTACTCCTCATCGAGTACTCGACAATAAAACTCTTGAAAAGGCTTTCTTAGGAGAGAAACAAGAAGTCAGACATCTTAGAATATTTGGTTTTCTAGCGTACATACACATCCCAAAGGAGAAGAGGACCAAGCTCGATCCTTCTAGAAGGAAGGGAATATTCATAGGATACAATGACATTTCAAAGGCCTAACAAATATACTTGCCAAGATTTAAGAAGATCGACATCAGTAGAGACCTAACATTTGATGAAGACTGAGCATACTCTAGATCTAGAAAACTATCTATTGAAAAGGTCAAAGAACCTGAAGGAACTAGAGTCTGAGATACGACAATGGAATAAACAATTCTAGAAGACCACAAAGATCATGACGCGGAACCACAAGAGATTACAAAAACACTTCATGAGAAGAACTCCCACAAGAGAAAACTATCATGGGCACATGAACTAATACAAGATGCAGAAAGGTATGGCACTCCAGATGGGATGCATAGAGAAAGGAAAAGACCTAAACCTTACAACAGTTATTTGGCCTTGCTATGTGACACCATTGACAGAGAACCTTCAAAATATGAAGAGGCTGCAAAAAACAAATATTGGAAGGATGCCATGATCAAAGAATACCAATCGATTATGAAGAATGATGTCTAGGAGATAGTTCTGAGACCGGAAGGGAATTCTGTTGTGACTTCGAAGTGGATTGACAAGATCAAGCATGCTGCAGATGACAGGATTGAAAAAAACAAGGCAATATTAGTGGTGCATGGCTTCTCCCAGAAAGAAGGCATAGAATATGAAGAGACATTTACACTCATAGCGAGATACACTTCCATCAGATCTATACTTGCATTGGTTGTAGCAATGAAATAGAAGGTACACCAGATGGACGTCAAGAAAACATTCTTGAATGGTGTAGTCGAAGAGGAAGTGTACGTGGAGCAACCACTGGGAGTTGAGACACATGATAGGAAGACTCATGTGTACAAGTTGAATAAAACCTTTTATGGATTGAAACAACCACCTAGGACATGGTACGATAGGATGGAAAGCTTCCTGATGAGTTTAGGCTTTACTAATAGCAAAGCAGATTCCAACCTTTACTTCAAGTTTGAAGACGTAAGACCGATGATTCTCCTACTATATGTTGATGACCTTTTTCTAACATGAATGACGAACTCATTGTAGATGCAAAGAGAAATATTGCCACTGAGTTTGAGATAAAATACCTAGGGATGATGCACTACTTCTTAGGCATGGAGGTATGGCATAGTGTGGATGGGATTTTCCTTGGTCAAGGAAAGTATGTAGTGGAGATCATAAAGAGATTCATAATGTTGGGCTACAAGGTGATAGCCACACCTATGGCATCGAACTTGAAGCTATTGCATGATGCTTCATCAGAGTCAGTTGATGACACATTGTATCATTAGATGATTGGTTCATTGAAGTACCTAGAGAATATGAGACCTACCATATGTTTTACTGTGAACACCTTGAGCCAGTCTTGATAGATATGTGACATGTTCACTTGGTTGTTGTAAAGCATGTATTGAGGTACCTGAAGGGTACAATTGCGTATGGGCTCAAGTATGACGTGAATCAAAAGATTAACATGCACGGTTATGTTGACTTGGATTACACAAGAAACACCACTAATAGGAAGAGTACTTTGGGTTACTGCCTCAAATTGAAGTCTATTATGATTTCCTAGTTTAGCAGGAATCAGTCCTGCATGGGACTGAGTATAGCCGAGGAAGAGCATGTTGCAACCTGCTCGACTAGCTGTGAGATCGTATGGATTCGAAAGCTACTGTATGATTTGTTTGATATCGAGTTAGAGGCGACTTGTATATTTTTTGACAACCAGAGTTGTGTGAAGTTGTCGGAGAACCCGGTGTTCCATGAAAAGTCGAAGCACATAGAGATCAAGTACCACCATATCTAGGATATGGTGCAGAGAGGAGTAGTGAAGCTCCAATATGTGGAGAAGGACGGGCATATAGACAATGTATTGACCAAGTTGATAGCCAAATTGAAGTTCGAGTACTTCATAGAGAGACTTGGTGTGATCCAGAACGATGACCCTAGAAAGAGGGAGTGACGAGTTCTAGCATGGTCGAAGACAGGCTTTCTTGGAGACGTAATTGTTGATGTATTTGTAACTTTGGAATGTATTCATCTGTATATCTTATGTATTGTACCCCGATGTTTATTCTGGGATGTGTCTGTAATGTAATTGAGTCATGTCATACCCTGATGTTTATTCCGGGAAGTTTCTATAATGTAACAAGTCATGTCAAGTCATTGTGGGTAACCCTCCTATTGGTCAAGGGTTAAAATCCCCGCAGTTGTGGGGCCCTAAGGTTATTAGACTATCTTAGAGAAGTCGACCTTTGGTGAGTCATTGTAAGTCGGGGCAATAGTCCCCACCATTGTGTTAAGGATAACCCTCCTTGTTGGTCGAAGGAGGCAAAGTCCCCACAAGCTATGGGGCACTAGGGTTATTAGACACTCCTAGAGATGTCGGCTCTAGTAAGTAATTATTAAGTGAGGGCGACATGTTGGAGTGGGTTTCAAGTGAACGCAAGAATATAAATAGAGAGTGAGTCTCTCTATTTATCACACACACACTCACTCATTGGGGCACATGAGTGAGAGAGAGAAGTTGCTGGATCAGAGAGAGAGACTACTGTTGTTGGGAGATCATCTTTATGTTTTTGGGTTTTACTTTTGGTGCTAATTCTATTTCTAAGGAAGTTGCGAGGTTTTCTCGTTTATGGTTTCCCCAAGGAAAATTCTTTGTGTCTTTTGTCTCTTGTGTTGTCTCTTGTGTTTTCTACTATGCTTGAATGATAAAAATCTAACAGTAATGCATCCTAGCGTGCTCCTGTAATAGAGATGAAAATATATCGGTAGACGTAGATGCACTAGAACGAGATCTCACATGGGAAGGAATACATGTTATGCCTGGATGTAATCAGTCCTATTGTAGAGTCCAAGTTTTCATGGGATGCAATGAGTCCTATCAGGCCATCCTCGGATGTAATAAGTCCTTACGTAGTACACAAGTTATCCTTGGATGTAATGAGTCTTGGAAGGTCTTCCTTGGATGTAATCAGTCCTTGCATGGTACCCAGGTTATCATTGGATGTAATGAGTCCTTGAGGTTGTCCTTGAACGTAATGAGTCCTGGTGTGGTACACAAGTTGTTCTTGGACACAATTAATGCTTACGTGTTTCCATGTTGGAGATGATGAGAGGTCACAAAGCACTTGGTGTGTTCCTAGGATATTCTCGCATAGTGGAAGACGCAGGTTGTCTTGGTGACGTAATGAGTCATGGCATGCTCCTATGTTGGTGGAACGCGGGGTGAACGTGGAGAGACATAATGAACTTGGTGTGCTCCTAGGCAATTCTCACATAGTGGAATATGCAGGTTGTCTTGGTGATGTAATGAGCCCTGTCATGCTCCTATATTGGTAGAATGCAGGGGGTCTATGCATCTGGGTTGTGATCTGTGTATGATAATGAGATGATCTGGATACGATGAGATGACGGCAGGAGACATAGGTGATTGTAGTGTCAATGTAATGGATGGTCCTGGGTTGTGCCTACAGGATGGATTTCTCGTGGATATGATAAAGACCTATATGAGGACTAGGCCTACACCCAATATGAAACAAGGCTGGCTCTGTAGAAACCTCTTATGATAGATAGATTTGATAGATGTCACTATTCAATGATCCACAAGATGAGGACTATGGAAACAACGCCGATGATGATTCAGTGATGATGGTGTGACCATATGTATTGATGACTGTGGTGAGAGAATACCTTCCTAGTTAAGAGGGAGTGTTGTTGAAGTTGTAACTTTGGAAGATATGTTAGAAAATAGGACCGCAGAGCAATAACAGATATACAGTTAAATCAATAAAAAAGATGCAAAACACATTAAAACATTATAGAGAGAAACAAATATAATGTGGTTCACCCAAACGATGGGCTACGTCCACAAATAAATTGCCAATCCTTTTATTACAGTCCAGAAAGATGAAGGGATACACCCTGCAGTAAAACCGCTGCACTTCCTCTTCACGCTCTCAGAGTCTCTCTTCCAATACAATACAATACCATACTCAGTCGTTTTACAATGCTTTCTTTTATAGGGGAAATACAATGGGAAAATTCTAGGGTTAACCCAATACCATGGGTCCGCAATACTGTTGGCCAACACACATCCCAAAAAAAATTCTTGGGGGCTCCGCCCCCAAACCCCTGTTTCTCAGGGGCGCTGCCCCCGAACCCCCTTTTTTGAGGTGCTTCCTCGAACCCCAAGGCAAGGGGAATGAGTGTACAGTACACCTGGCATATAAACACAACTGAATAATATCTCTGGATCTGGAAGATTAGGCTCCACAACCAACAATATATTCTGATGTATATTATCATTGTATATTGTTGTATCCCCATCGAAGATGTGTTTCCCTCCTTTTGGGATGTCATTATTGTATATGATCCTTGAGGTACAATATCCATTGTAAATCGGGGTAGTAGTCCCCAAGTTCAATATAATAAAATGTATTTTTAAATCTTCCTAGGAGAATCCGGCCCTGCTAGGGTAAGAGGTCGGCACATTCATTTTATTAGGTTAGTCACTTGATGTGTATAAATAGGGAGGCACCCGCCCTCATTTGATACATGCTCACACACTCTCTTATGTGCAAGTTCGCTAAAGGAAGAAGAGAGAACCATTCTCAGGAAGTTTGCAGTGTTTTCTCCTTCATGGTTTCCCTGAGGAAAATCTTTTTGTCTTGTGCATCTTGGATATTGGATTGTGCTTGTTATTCTTTCAAATAAAAATCCTAATCAATTTGAATTAGAGTAGAAAAACTAACACATTTCATTGTCATTTTCAAAATTAATCTTACCTATTTTTTCTTTATTTGTTTTAACCTCATGCACATTTTTAAAGAAAATTCATGTAAATGAGAAATTGGAAAAAAATTCTTATCAACAAGGAGTTGTGTACTCTCTTCATCCCTTATATGTGGTCTCATTTGTAATTACCATCTATAATGGATCCATGGCAGAACATTTTCTGTAACTTGATTATCATTTTTAAAATGTTGTGATTGATACCATTATGATCTTTTTCTAGGATTATAATCTTCTTCAACCAAAGTGTCTAAAAATAAAAAAACATTACCAAAACAAATAATTACCTAATTAAATTTTATTTACTCATTTTCAAATCATTTTTAATAAATATTGTTATAATAATAAAATTAATCTATTAAGACTACCTAGTACATATTATTGTATCTTATTTTGAGTTTTGAATGAATTCATATATACTCTTTAAACATATTAATTTCACTCATACTTCTATTATATGATTAGGTCTATTAAGTCCTTTCGAATCGTACTCTTAACTTTATTCACCTTTTCTCGAATGCCATTTGATAAAATTTGAGAGGTGCCTTCTATATTTATTTCCAATCCTTCTCATTCAAGGACGGGGTAACAAAACTACTTTAATTATTTTATTAAAAAAATTATAAGTATTACAAGTATATATCTTTATTACATCGAAGGTGTTATTTAAGGGATTGATCTACACAAATATATATCTTTATTACATCAAAGGTGTTATTTAAGGGATTGATTTCGTCGTCTATAAATAGAGAATGAGGAGTCGCCCTCTATATTTATTAAATTAAAAAAATAAAATAGTCTTTAAAATATTTCCAGATTGCCTTAGCTTCACATTGCATTCCCATAGCGAGAATATTTCCAGATCTTTCATCGTTTGCATGTCCTGCAGAATCTCATCTTGATTTACGTCATCTTCAAATTCCAGGAGCATGTCTCATCTTCGACCACTCAGGGGACGTATAAGCCTCAAAGTTTTCTTTGGTGTTTTGTTTCCCCCGCTTTGGGGGCATGTTAGTTATTTTTAGTAATTATAGAATCTCTGTTCTATTCGTAAATAAAGAAACAAAACCAAATTTAATTCTCTTCTGGAGAAAAGTTTTCCAAATATTATTTTGTCCTTTCCTAATATTGAGAAGAGTGCAAATTTCAATTTTAATTCTCTTCTCTAAGATACGCTTCACAAACCTTTAAAAGTGGTGTTGTAACTTCTTAACAATCCTTTGGATTTTTCAATTATCACATATTACATGTTGCACCGATGCTGAGCGCTCTACAATTTTGACCTAGCCATATTTAAACCCTATGTTCTTGCTTGGAGACCTCACGGTAATAAAGACATATTTAAACCCTATGTTCTTGCTTGGAAACCTCACGGTAATAAAGACATCTGAACCATATCCTGGGAAGCATAGCTTGGAAGATGCATTCCATGGAATAGAAATAGTAATCCCTCAAGCACCGACATGATCCTCAAGCATAGTGAGATTTGTGAAATAGGAAAGTGCAGAAGTAAAAATCTCATCGAATTTATCAAAGATGAAAGCTATATGGCTGGCAAAGACAAGCTTAGTAGGAATTTTTACAAGTCTCTAGCCATCTCCCAAATTCATGGAAATTTGGATAAATAAAATGGAGACATATGTTGACGGTTATTACACTTTTCTTATATAAAATAAAGAGGATAAAAATTTGATTTTCAAAATGTGCTTTATTTCATGGGGCCTAAAGGTATGTACTTAAATAGCTAGAATATGTCCTTTGGTCTAACTTGTGATATTCTTATTGTTGTCTCGGTATGAGTTAAATCGCCCCATCTTCCTTTACTTTGTTGGTCTCATGAAGTTCTTGGAAATATAGGAATTATTTAGAAAGATACATAGATAAACATGAGCCTAATTCTCCTATGTTTTTGTGTGCTCAAATATGTCGAGGTTGATCTTGACAAATGATTACTAGATGTTATCAATATTACAATGGACAATTGGACACGTGCTCAACATGTAGATTATGATCAATTACCATTTAAATTATTTATTATTTTCTAGAGACTCTAGACCTCTTCAACATTTGTCTAGAATTGTAATGCCGCCTAAACACTTCATACTTGTTGTTTTTAGGTATCATGCTATTTTTATTTTTCCTTTACATTGGAAAGGTGTTGCATTTGGGGACAAAGGGATTATTCAATAGGCAGGCCACTTCTCATGAGAAAAACACTTTGCTCAGTTTGTAATTTTGTCTTTAGATTAGATTAAGCTATCCAATTTTCTATCTAGATAGTCATTTTTAGAAAATATGTTAGTCTTCAAGTCAGCGTTAGTATGGCCAAAAATGATGTAAACATCACTGATGGAGTTGCCTCTAAGTAAGGAACCCATTTCTTGTAGATGGAGTTACATTCTATAGGAAAAAATACAAAGCAACTAGTTCCCTAGATAAAAATATGAAGGGGTTGGTTCCAAAGGATTTTGCATAGAAAAAATGAGTGGACAATGAGAAGACCCTTGTCACTACAACAAAGCACGTCACAATTAGATTGGATCTAGCCATGGTAGCTTAACTTGGATGGAAATGTTATCATATGGATGTAAAGAGTGTCTACCTTGATGTATATTTAGGATGAGGTGTATGTGTATCAGGCTTCAGCTACATAGATTCCAAGATGCACATAAAGAGAATCTAGTCTGCAGGTTTGCAAATGTTCTTTACAAGTTAAAGAATCCCCAAGGGCCTAGTACATTAAAATTGATAAATATCTCACAAGATCTAGATTCAGAAGAAGTCCTTATGGTCTAAATCTTATGTCAAAAGCTCGAGTTAGGGAATATTTATTTTAGTGGTATATGTAGAAAATTTTATCATCAAAAGGAGTGAAAGCATTGTAATTCGAGAGATAAAATCTCAATCATGTAGTTCTTTTGACACAAGTATTGTTATCCTCTTGCATTTTTGCTTAGGTGTAGAAGATTGGCATTCTTACAGTGGTGTGATTGTCTCTCTAACTAAATATGCCAAAAGTATACTAGAGAAATTTAGCTTGCTTGAATGTAAATAGTTTCACCAATGGAGGTTAAATTTGAAATTATAATTAACAGTTAATCAAAATTGGATAATGAGTCATTTACAGAGTACAGACAATTATGGGCACCCTACTATACGTTACATCAATAAGGACAAACTTCTTCTTTCCAGTAAGCTACATCTCTAGATTTATGACAGTTCAAAGAAATAAACATCTCATTGCATCTAAGATGACTCTAAAATATATACAAGGAACTTTGGAGTTTGGTATCATGTACAATAGAACAACGTATTTCCAGTTGACAGGGAATACTAGTTTAATGAATACCCAGGATGGGGTATAGTGAGATGGAACCTTATGGAAGGCTTAGTTTTTCATTAAGACCTCCAATGTACAACGCCTGCAAATGAATTTAAAAGAAGATATATAAATAGTATGAATTCCATGAGATGTCCTCCCATTTATCAAAATATGGCTTGAGAACAATTATGTTTTTACATGTTTTTTTAAGATCCCTCAATGCAATCTCAAAAAAACAAAATAGGAGGTTATGAAGACAAATCCTCTAGTGATATAGTTTTCAACATGACTCAATGCAACCTAGAGCCATTTATATGGAGAAATAAAAAGAGTATTTGTTCCATTTACATGTTTGGATGCATAGATAACCTCTTCATTTCATCACTAATAATTGTTAGGATTATAATCCTCCCTTCTCTAATCTGGTCAATTATGTCTAAATCAGGATTCCTTTCAGTCTATTTTTAGTCACTAGCACCATTGGGTCCACTTTTCCTAATTGGGGCACATGTACCAGTTACTAAAGTTTGGGGAGCACTAATTGAGGCCAACTTCCACTAATTGCACTTGCATGCATCAGTTTAGAATCCTCCTCGATCAATCCCTACAAATTAGGAGCCATTGGGAGTGTCGATACCAACCTCCATTAGTTGAGTTTAGTTGGTGACTAGTCAAGCTTAGTTACGAGTCAGTTATATTTAGTTATAGGATGTAACATTCAGTTCTACTCAGTTAGCACTAGGATTGCATGGCTACATGCATGTGAGGTGCATTTACTCACATACCTCAGTCAGTTAGACTAGTTAACACTGAATTAGACACTTGAGTTTGGATTTTGAACTCCGATGAACTCCGATAATGATTTAGACAAGGTCAATGAACCATTTAGTCAAGTAGAGTCAAGCCAATTCAAATTTCCTCACATGGATTCAAATTGCATGAGGATATTTATCCATTGTACTTCATTGCAATTAATTATCTAATTACCTTTGATTAATGAAAGCATTCATAGTTGCAAGCCATTTTTGCACTGTTTCATTCTTCAATTAATGAGTAAAATTGTGTGATATATCTTGTGAGTTGTGTGTTGGTCCATAGATCTATGTGCTCAATTTAATATGGTATTAGAGCCTCGAAAGGAAAAGGCAATTCTCCTACTACAGATTCATACTTGGATCAAAAAAAAATTTGAGAAAAATTGCTCCTTCCAGCACTGCACCAGAAGCAGAGAATTTACCTCTTAATACCCCAAGTTAAGGAATTGTTGATCAAGCTCGCTTGATCAACTATGCTGGGTGTGAAGGAAATTCCAAAAGTGTAGGATGTTGACCTTACTTTGTCTGTTTGATTGTGTGATTTACAGGTTTATAAGTCTCCTTCATTGCATTCGCTACAAGCATCTCAATCCCCTTCACTGCATTCGCTACAGAATCTCAGTCTCCTTCACTGCATTCTAAATGGTCCCTCCAATGGAGCTTCTCACTCCTTTCAACTACCACCAATGGAAGGAGGACATGGAGATGTATCTACGCTCCAAAATAATCTTCAGACTCACAATGGAGACAGAGGAAAAGCCAGTTCATTATGTTAACAAAGAAAAGTACTGGAATAGGCTTGATGAAGCATATGGATGATTGTGCCTCTCAATATCTCAAGATTTTCTCTTCCACATCAATGGATTGAAGACTCCCAAGCAGGTTTGGGATAATATTGCTTCCTTATTTGATAAGCAGGATGACCTGAGGATCTATCAGCTAGAGAATGAGCCGATTTCTCTTCATCCATATAATTTGGAAACACTAAATGAATTCTTCGCCAAATTCAAGCATCTAGTGTTCCAGTTGAAGATGTGCAAGGTTGAGAAGTTGGATGATCAACTCATCCTCATTCTCTCAAAACTTGGTGCAGACTACTCAGTATTTGTATCAAAATTTCATTCAGTGAAGCTCACTACTCCAAATTGGAGGATTCCTACTCTTAACTCCTTCATTGAATCTCTCACCCAGGAGCATGATAAGTTTATCCAAATGGGGATCCTTCAATCTTCCAGGGATCAAGCACTAGTTGTTGGAGGACCTAAGGTAGAGAATGATAAAGGGAAGCAAAAGGATGAGTCTCCTGTGGAGAAAGAGTAGTCAAATGAGCCTTCAGGTTCGAAGAGAAGCAAGAAGAATGGTAAAGGAAAGACCCTATGTTCTTATTGTGGAAGAGAAGTTTCATCCGAAAATCTCTTGTATGAGAAGAAAAATTGATGAGATGGCTCTTATTTTGAAGAAACATAACATTACTGTACCTGCTAGCACAAGGAAGGCTGACCATAGAGAAGAAATTGAAGAACATGAAGAGACATGCCATGCAATGAAGGCTAGCTTTTCAACAACACATGCATTCCTCATTGATTATGGAGCATCCAATCATATGGTTGCATCCAGAGAATCATTCTCTTCCTTGTAGTATTTTGATGGTCCTAGTATTCATATGGGTAATAACGGTAAAATTTGAGCCAAAGGGAAGGGTTCTATCCAACTTGAACATGGAAAGTTCAAAGATGTGCTTTATGTGCCCTCCTTAGCTGCAAATCTGTCTGTATACCAGATGAATCATAATGGCTCTCCAAAGCGAGTGATACTTGGTTCTGACTTAGTGGAGATCACAAATATCTCTACTGGGAACATCATAGCGAAGGGTGTTGCAAATCATACCTCCAAGGCATATGAGTTTTCACACTTCACGCCATTTTTTAGAACCAGTGCACTCTCATCTACTTCTTTTGTAGTTTCCACTAGTATTGCAGAACCAGCTGTATCAGTTTATGAGATTGAGATTCAAGGTGATTCATATCTAGATCCAGTCCCTAATCCCAAGCAGGAAGCTAGGAAGATGACTGGAAATCCATCTAGCACTCAGAAGACAAAGAATCTTGCACTATGTCATGTAATCTTACGTCCTTCAGAGAGATGCAACAAACTTCCTATGAGATGCTACATGGAAAGGGCTGATCAGTTACACTGCCTTTAGAAGAATAGAGTGGATCATAAACCTCTTCATCTAGAAAGAGGCAAAGGTTACATTCCTCCTTCCTTCCATCATCATTTTGGGAGAAGATGGATAAGTCTACATGCCAGGCCCCATGACACCTGTGCATAGAACATCATGCATGCTACTTTGCTACATCATAGAGATGAATTTTGCAGCAACATATTTTCAAGTTTTTAAAACTCCTGATTCTATCTGCTTAGTTAGAGGGGGGTCTTTTTTCCCATGTGGTTTTTTCCCCATCTCCTTATGTTAAGCAGTTACTTTACTTTATGTAATGGGTGACCTATGGTCTTAGTTACCAGGGACCACAAACTGTTCAAGTTAGCATTCAGGGGGGGTGTTAGGATTATAATCCTCCATTGTCCAATTTGGTCAATTATGTCTAAATCAAGAGTCCTTTTAGTCTATTTTTAGTCCTAGCACCATTGGGTCCACTTGGCCTAATTGGGGCACATGCACCAGTTACTAAAGTGTGGGGAGAACTAATTGAGGCCAACTGCCATTGATTGCACTTGCATGCATTAGTTTAGGAGCCTCCTAGATCAATCCATACAAATTAGGATCCACTGGGAGTGTCGATACCAACCTCCATTAGTTGAGTTCAGTTGGTGACTAGTCAAGCTCAATTAGGAGTCATATACATTCAGTTCTAGTATGTTACTCAGTTAGCGCTAGGATTGCATGGTTGCATGTAGGTGAGGCACATTTACTCACCTACCTCAATCAGTTAGACTAGTTAACACTGAATTAGACACTTGAGTTTGGATTTTGAACTCTGATGAACTCCGAGAATGATTTAGACAAGGTCGGTTAACAGTCAAGTAGAGTCAAAACAATTCGAATTTCCTCACATGGATTTGAATTGCATGAGGAAATTTAGCCATTGTACTTCATTGTAATTAATTATCTAATTACTTTTGATTAATGAAAACATTCACAGTTGCAAGCCATTTTTGCACTGTTTCATTCTTCAATTTCTGAGTAAAATTGTGTGATCTATCTTGTAAGTTGTGTGTTGGTCCATAGATCTATGTGCTCAATTTAATAATAATGAAGTCAATTTTTTTTATTTCCATGGATATTATAAAATCATACAATATTTTTACTCAATACATTGATATCCTTACACAGTCGGTTGTAAAACTCAAGTAAGGAAATGCATGTAATATCACATTGAGTTTCCTATACACAATCTATCCATTTAAGTAGAAATTCACTTATGGCATTGGCATGTCTTCTTAATATCTATGATGTGCTACTTGGATAACTAATCTTGTAGGAATGCTAATGTCTATGATGTGGAGGTTAAGAAGTCATGCTTTTTTATTTCCTATTTTTATTTATCTATTTTATTTTAATAAATGCATCTTATGTAATCTTAGTGTTCAAAAAATACAACTTCAAGCCAGACAAGTCAATGGGTCAGGATGCAATTATGGGTTCTAGACCTTTTTCATATTCACAACAGAGGGAATGTGCCACAACTTGTCCTCTCCTTCTTAATTCATTAGTGGCCAATACGAAGAGAATAAAATTTGACATAGGGCATGCATGTCTTAACACACATTATAAGGAGGCTGGCCCAATTATAAGGAGAGCAAAAAAAAAAGAAGACATACATCCTGTTATCCAATATACTAACTCTAGATTCATCCCAAATGGATTAGAATTAACCTCAGATATTGCCAACTTACCTTACCATATCCTTTAGACAAATCTAGATTGAGAACCATAGCTGACATTTTGTTTCATTTTATTGAATTTGAACCCTCGTGAACCACCCTGATCGTATCATGGATCTACTTAATAAAAAATTCTAGAATTATTTCATCACTCTCAATTTGTATACCTTAATTAAATCATATAAAAACCCAAATAAATTTTACTGTGCAACCATTGAGACATGGGTTTTTTGAGTTATGAAAGGACTCTATCACTGCTTTGATCTCTTCTTTCGATACATGTTATCCCCCTATTTGCAGCAGGTGTTCAGTTGAGAATTCTGAGCTAGCTTGGGCAGAAAGAGACATTCTGGGAAATATTTGTTGGTGAAAAGGGATGTAAATGTCCTCTTCTCCGAAATCTAGGCCCTAGAAGTCCTCATTTTCAGGTTTGGGCACAGTTAAAGACTTCCCATGTCCTCTTGTAGTAGAGAACATGCCTTTAGGTAGTTTTGGGTGTGAATCTGGACAAGCCACCAAGGAATTTTTTTTTAACTACTAATCATATATGTATGACACATACTTCAACAACTATATATTAACCTATCCTATCTTCATACTTTTGTAGGGGCTAGTCCAACCGTAGAAATGACATTCCTTGTCTGGCTATTTTCAGACCTGTAGCAGCTGCACAAAATGATGGTGTGGATCCTAATGTTGATCTCCAAGCAGATCACAATGGATGTGGATGGTGATAAACCCTTGAAAGAGTATTTTACCAGTGATAAGTATTCATAGCAGATTACAAGAACTGAACAACCTCTTTGGAAAACATCTGGCCAACATGCAAATGAGAAGTGGAAAAGAATTGTTTGATGTCCTGTGAAAGTAGAGCTATGCATCCTTTGGAAGGGTGGATGTCTGGGCCTGATAATGGATATGACCCCTTTATAATTGGAAGGAGGATCAAGTGTGTAAGTGCATAACTACTCGCAAGTAAATAAGTGTATGCATATGCATGTGCCTTTTGGATTTTATCTTAAGACATGTGCTCCAATATGATTTCAATGAATTTGGTAACCTTTTTTCCTCCTTAATTAAAGTTTCTATATAATTGTAATTGATCTTGACATTTCCTTTATATTTTTTTATTCTCAATTATAAACCTTGCACTAAAACTTGCAAAATAGCTTTGTATTTGGGCAGGTGAATGCCTCTCACAAATTCTTTGAGCTTGGCATAACTGATGGAATCCCATATGAGTCCTACATACAAAATGGAAAAAGACCTGGTTCACCATAAAAAAAACCATTGGGCCCTATTGGACCTGGATATTTTCATGAGGTGCTATTGAATCCAAGTATTCAAAACCTTGTTGGTATATAATCCATTGATATGTTTGAAATGTGATCCTTTTGTGTAGTGGCCTCTGACTGGCCCCTAAACGCAAAAAGCAAGTGCATGGTCATAGACATTTGATATTCTAATTCATTCAACATAAGATCTCCAACATGAGCCCTGAATTTGAGGTTTCATGTCTGAATATTTCCCGTTTCTCCTTAACCATATCCATTTCAATAGAAAATTGGCATAGACAACCATGGAACTTTACAAGTTGTCTTTCCTTTTAATCCAAACAGACAGAAAATGAAACTCTTGAGAAAAAATTAAAATTACAAAATATATTTTTTAAAAGGATGGTTTCCTTAACTTATCAATTTATCTCACAATGGAAAATTATAAATAGAGAGCACTCTTATTTGAGCAACAAATATATGATCTCTCTCTCCCTGATCCAAAAGACAATTTCGTGGGGAATTGTTGGTATTGTTCTCTCTCTCTCTATTAATCGTGGAGGTATAAATTTTTATTCAAAGGAATCCACATGAGTTTGGGGTTCAATTTAGTCTTCAAAAACCATTTAGAAATTAGAACCTTACTAGAGTTTGTTACAACCTTACAAAACCTTGCTAGGGTTATTCCAACTTCGTGACAACTTTGTTAAGGAACACCTATAGCACCCTAAATCTACATGAATCCCATTGTAAGGGAATACACCAGTTAACTGTGGGATTCGATAACCACAAGGGCATGATTTAGAGCACCAAAAGTTACTGTCTACTGAATTAGGGCCTATACTCAGGAACCAAGGATTTATCTTAGGCTACCGAAGGCATACAACAAGAAACCGAAGGTCAACTTAGAAATCCATTAGGAATCGAGGATTTATCTCAGGCACTGAGGGTTTTGGCAGTTTTCCACATGCTTGATCTAGTTAACTAATAATGAAGAACTTTCTCCTACCCCAGTCAATGGCATGCCTTAAACAATCAACAACAACATATTTAGTCAACGACAACATCTAATTCAGTCAATTACATTCTTAGAGTAGTAAATAGCAGAGGTGAGGGTTTGTTAAGGGTTGACATCATCATCTATGGGAATCTTCCTTTCTATCAGTCTTCTCTTCACACCATTGATCAGATCAATCCCTAAGCATGGCAATCACTACACTATTAAAGTCATCAAAGTTCATATCGAAACCATAGTTGGTCAACTCAAGTACTACGATGGATTTCTTTTGTTCAAAATAAATCATCAAGGGTTAGATAAGCACTTCACAAGGATATTGTTATTTCTCTTGATCATTGGTGATGAGATCATGTTGTTGTAACAATCCTAAATCTTTCGATTGAATTTGGACAATGGGATGCTAAGGAGTTTATCTTTGTGTCTCTTGATTACTGGTGATGAGATCAAGACCTAATGGAGATACTATTGGATCATATTCAGGATGTCATTGGACAGTTCAAACAAATTTAATGCAAACCTTAGGTGGTTGCCAACGGGTAAAGAAGAGAAGAGATAGGGATATAAGGGTTACATAAGTAGTCATGAAGAAGAAAGAGTAGCAACCAACTTGCATGTCATGTCCCACAAAAAATGAAAATCTTGAATTTTGTAGTGAACCTAAAGAGGTGCAGGTCTATGCCTAATTCTACCATTACTCTTCTCCATTTTTTTCTAGCTGGTATTGTAAAATAGGTTCTCCAGTTCTTCTTTACCTTTGCTTGCATAAGACATGATAGTACAGAGTCATACCTTGCCACCTATTTTCATACAGTTTCCATAGGTGAAGCAATAATGAGCCAATGACATAAATCATGTTGTAAATGGAGATTATTTTGGAAAACATGTGTTTCAAAAAAATTGTTGTTTTCAGTAGTTTGTATGAATTCAAGGTGCAGAGGATTCACCCTCAACCATTTGATCCCATTTTTCATACAAATCTGTCCAAATCGTTGGTAACAAGAATATCTAAAGGATCTATGGTAGACCACAGGATTTGAAAAGCATGCCATCAAGGTTTCATCATAAATGTGAAAAGGTCTATGCCTAATTATACCTTATATATATCTACTATTTGAAGATTGGTATATTTGGAGCAGGAGGAGATAGTACCTACTATTTGAAGCCCTGTAAATTCTTTGAGCTTGGAATAATTCATGGAAGCCCATATGAGTCCTACATACAAAATGGAAAACCTAGTTCATCATACAAAAAACGTTGGGCCTTCTTGTACTTGTATATTTTCATGAGGTGCTATTGAATCCAAGTCTTAAAAATCTTGCTGGTATATAATCCATTGATATGTTTGAAATGTGATCCTTTTGTGCAGTGGCCTCTGACTGGCCCCTAATTGCAGAAAGCAAGCGCATGGTCATAGATATTTGATATTCTGATCCATTCAACATAAAAATTCTCTCAAGTAGAGTAAGCTCTCCAGCATGAGCCTTGAATTTGAGGTTTCCTGTCTGAATACTTCCTGTTTCTCCTTAACCATATCCATTTCAATAGAAAATTTGGCAGAGCAAACCATGGAACTTTACAAGTTGTCTTTGCATTTTAATCCAAACGGACAGAAAATGAAACTCTTGAGAAAAAAATAAACATTACAAAATATATTTTTTAAAAGGATGGTTTCCTTAACTTATCAATTTATCTGACAATGGAAAATTATAAATAGAGATCACTCTTATTTGAACAACACATATATGATCTCTCTCTCTGATCCAAAAGACATATTCGTGGGGAATTGTTGGTATTGTTATCTCTCTCTATTAAACGTCGAGGTCTAACTTTGCCTTCAAAGGAAACCACATGAGTTTGGGGTTCAATTTAGTCTTCAACAACCATTCAAAAGTTAGAACCTTACTAGGGTTTTTTACAACCTCAAAGAACCTTGCTAGGGTTGTTCCAACCTCACGAAAACCTTGTTAGGGCACACCTCTAGCACCCTAAATCTACATGAAACCCTTTTAAGGGAATACACCAATTAACTGTGGAATCCAACAACCGTAAGGGTATGATTAAGAGCACCAGTAGGTACCATCTACCCTATTAGGGTCTATACTCGGGAACCAAGGATTTATCTTAGGCTCTCGAAGGCATACAACAAGAAACCGAAGGTCAACTCAGGAATCCATCAGGAATCGAGGATTTATCTCAGGCACTGAGGGGTTTGATAGTCTGCCACATGCTTGATTTGGTTAACTAATAATCAAGAACTTCCTCCTACCCCAGTCAATGGTATGCCTTAAAAATTCAACAACGACATCTTTAGTCAACGACAACATCGAATAATTTAGTTAATGACATTCTCAGAGTAGAAAATAGCAGAGGTGAGGGTTGGTTAAGGGTTGGCATCATCATCTACATGAAGCTTCCTTTCTATCAGTATTCTCTTGACACCATTGATCATATTGATCCTTAAATAGGGCCATCATTGCACTATTAAATTCATCAAATTTCATATCAAGGCCACAGTTGGTCAACTCAGGTCCTAACATGGACTGTTTTTGTTCAAAAGAAATCATCAAGGGTTAGATAAGCACTTAACAAGGCTATTGTTATTCAATCTTGATCACTGGTGATGAGAGCATGTTGTTGCAACAATCCTAACTTTATCAATTGAATTTGGACAGTGGGATGTTAAGGAGTTTATATTTGTTTCTCTTGATTACTGGTGATGAGATCAAGACCTAATGGGGATACTATTCAATCATATTCAGGCTGTCATTGGACAGTTCAAATAAATTTAATGCAAGCCTCAGCTTGTTGCCAATAGGTAAAGAAGAGAAGAGATAGGGATAAAAGGGTTGACATAAGTAGTCATGAAGAAGAAAGAGTAGAAACCAACTTGCAAAGACAACTTGCATGTCATGTCCCACAAAAATGAAACTCTTGAATTTTGTAATGAACCTAAAGA
>LPNX010945883.1:0-19494 GCA_001517045.1 Pseudotsuga menziesii
AAACATATGCAAGCATGAAAACAAATACAGGTTACCTCACAAATGTAGAGTAAACTCTATCCAAACATCCATAGATCCCACACAGAAGTTGCCTCCAAAGCGCAACACTCCAAGGTTTGACGTCACCCACCTTGCCACGCGAATGCTTCACCCACACTATGCCCCTCCAAATGAATACGTGGTATGACCAAGCCATGATAAAAAAGAAATGCTTTAATGTGATGTGAAAAAGGGGGTCCACACCCTTCATGCTAGCGCAATACAACTTCACGTGTGAGCTCTTTCCATGGTGAATTGACGTCACCATAGTCCAATCCATCGCTAGCTTGTAATAAAACCAATGTAGAGTGGATTTATTAAAATAAAACAAGCATTTGTATTGTGATGTGGATATACGGTGGGGACCACTCCCATGCTCACGAATTCCTTCACGTCACCCTCTTAATACAACCTTCCAAAACCATATTTTAAAATCAAAATTTGACTTCAAATGAGTGGAGGTATGAATCGCTTCCTTCATGGGACCCTTTTGCCATGTCACATTAATATAAAACAAATTGAATTTTGACTTATTCAAATTTGTCCTTTTGTGCCAATTTGTCCAGATTTAGCATTAAAAGGCTATTTTTATGCACTTTTAGCCCAAATAATGCTTCACGGGGTGCTCCGGCTGCCCGACTGATGTAGAAAGTGGTCCCTTGGGTGAAGTGGGCACTCTGGGTGTGAAAACGAGTGTCCCCACGTCAGAAACGGACTCCGCATCTGACTTTTATTACAATCTGAAGTTTTTTAATTAAACCATTAAAAAATGGCTTAAAAACGGAAACAAATATTTTTTTGCGGAAATTGACGAAACTCTAGGGGGACCTAGTGCATGTCCATACGACTCAATTCGAATGCCTAGCATGGTGAAAAACACCGACACGAAGGCTCTAATAACCTCCCTAGGCCGAAACACCAAGATGACTACCCCAGCTTTGGAGGTGTGAGTGAAAAACTCAGAAATTATTAGTCGTTTGTTCAACAACTAATAATAACCAAGGGAAAAAACACTCTGGGCTAGTCGGCTTGATACTCAAGTCTGGGAAGCCGAGCCTTTTATAAAAAATTAAATGCTAGGACATTTTTTACAATCTCCCCAAGGGTCTATGAACATGTGTTACAAAAAATAAAACGGTCATGGAGGCCTGAAAGGACTTCTGAACTCTGAATATGAACAAGTATCTTGTTCATCACTGGCGGCTCACTGAAAGTCCAACTAGGTGCAGCCTAGTCGGTAACAGATCCGAAACAACCCTTTGACTGATACCAAAATCCATCTGAATGCCCTTAATGAGCCAAGCAATCATACGTTGCACAAACTCCTTAGAAGACTGCTCCGCCATGCTTCCAAACCTAAGCATCCCTCGAAAAAACTCCTAGAAGTGGAGGTTGGCCCCCTCCTCCATAGCAACTCCACTGATGTCAACTGAGCCTGTAAACCTAGGTGTCTCCATCTCCGTCATATACCTGTCTACTGTAATGTCCTCATTTGATTAGGCATTGAGGACCAAAACTGCTAACCTATGTGATTCCTGTGGGTTCGAGCGGTTACTAACAGTTAGGGAATCAACTGAACACTGATGCCATCTACAGAAAATCTAGGGCATCTATATGATATCACCATTAGTTCAAAGAGGGTCACTGGAGCCAAAGGCCACCAACATGCATGACATCTAAGCATTATTTAATTATGCATGCACCCATTTAAGTCTCCATGCGCATGCATGCAAGTCAACTGCAAATTAAAAGTTAAAGTGACCTAATTAGGTCAAAGTTAGGGTTTTCGCAATTGAAAGTTATAACAGAAAGATAAAGTGAATGGAGACTTCACTTTTGATTATGATATGATTTTGGAGCTCTTGAGCAGCAGCACAGCGTGCGGCCACAGAAGTTGGGGTTGAAGACGGCGTCTTCAGCTGACGGGGTTTCGGCAGTGAGATATCTGCCCTAGTCTCATCTAGGGTAAACCATCCAGGGTAAAGACAGTGGAGTCGCCAAACGGATTTCAAGTCTAAGATCAGCGAGGTGATTAAACTAAAAATCTATCAAAAAACTAGAAAAAACTAAGGTTGTCCAGGAACAAAAAATTTGTCCTCAGCAACGGCGCCAAAAGATGTTGTCCACCGATTGCACACCAGCAGCAAAAACTTTCCGAAAGTTGTCTCCTCACTTAGGAAAGTGGGAAGTTGTCTCCTCACTTAAGAAAGTGGGAGAGGTGTGACCTTGGGGGCAAGCACAGAGCTAGGTACTGTCATCTACTCCTAGCTCCACCGTTTAGGCTAACTCCTAACAAAGCCAAGGGGGGTAGTCCCTAACAAAGAGTTTTCTATGACTCAATGTTGTTAAAGTGTTTTAAATGGTTACGGATGCGGATGGGTGTTGTTTAGGAGTTATGGTGATTAAATGTGTTTGTTTATTATGAACTTGACACATAAGACAAAGCAATCCACATTGCTATCAAGAGGATTATAAGATAAACAATAATTCAAGACTTTATAAAGATGCATTCACAGATAGAATTTTAAATACACCAAAGACAAGTGATCCAAATATAACAATTATGCATAGATTAAAAGATCAGTGCCTTTATGGAGTTAACACTCTGCAATGCCTTAAGAAATTAACAACAAGTATTGAAATAAAGCTAGTGAATATTACGTTGTGCAAGTGCTCTTGGTCTGCTTTAAATATTTTAAGTGATCTTGCTTATGGTGTCAACGAAGGTTTGTCAAGAGCCAAGAGAATGTTCCAAGTTTAATTTGTTGAAGACATGACGGCCCGCCCAGTATCCCAGGTTGGTATCGCGAAGATTGACCAGCTAGCTGAAAAGCTTAGACAGCGGGGAGTTCCGGCGCCTCTACTAAGAAGAACATAGGAAATTCTCTACAACGCCGGTGCGTTGGTTATGGGGGTTTAAATTTTATTATGTTTCTCTTGCAAGATTAAAAATCCAATGCCGTTTCTGGGTACTCCGATTTTGAAGTCAGTCAGAGCATACTCTGGCAAGGAAACAACGAAGTTAATTATTTATGGAGGAGTGAGTTGCAAATTTTATTAAACAGATTAATTAAAACTCTCCGGCAGAGAGAGCTCTTGACCTTGTCTTATGACAAAGGTTCAAGAGACTTAATTAAACTAACTGCCTAATGTAGGGGAATGCAAACTAGCTATGCTCTCCGATAGAGAGTGCTCTTGACTTGTGTTACTGCAAGTTCAAGAGACTTAATTAATTAATTGATTAAACCTAAGAGAAAAAGCTAAACAACCCAAGAGTCTCTTTCAGGCTTTTTAGGCCCTAATCGGGAAAGCAAGGGGGTAAGTAAAATTATATCACAAAAAGTAAACAAACTTTGCATTAGCTAAGTAATTAAACAAAGAAACCCTTATTAACTTTTCTATTTTACAAATGATAAACTAATCATAAATGAACTATCCAACTTTAATGAAAAAACAAACTTCAAACAGTTGAAACTATTCTATCCTACTTTTAGCAAAATATGAAGCAAAGCATGAAAATGAGGAGACGATACAAGTTTCTCCCAAATGGGGGAAGAGGAGTGTGGGAGTCGTAATCCCACTTGCTCTTTATTAATTTGTTTACAATGCTTTCATTTGCTGCCTTTTTTGCTTCTTTTCTTATTCCTAGAAGGCCTTTGGAGCAATCTGCAGAAGGGGAAAAGAAGAAGAGGGAATTTATGGTTTTTTAGGGATTGATTCTTCAGAATTTCGCCAGCATTTCCGTTGTACCTGTCACAGAAGTAAAAAATCAGCAAGCATATATTGTTAAAAGATGGTAGGAAAGACAATGCAAAAATAAAAAATTTTGGAAAAAATTTTATACTTAGAAATTTTTTTGAACATTCACATGCAAAGCATAAATTTTTCCCTAGATCTAATGAAGAAAACTAGATCTAGCAAAAGCCCTAAAAACAGATCTGAATAATGAATATTGTAACTTGGATCTATTTTATGACCAAATTCAAAAATTTTAAAAAGGGTAGAGAGAGAATTTTCTTGTGGATGGAACACAAGAGATGGAGGAGTACTCCGACTTTCTTTCGAATGAGAAGAGAACAATCCTTGTAAGCCCTGCAATCACAAAATGTTAAATGACCGATTGCTTGAAGCTTGGGCTAGATTAGCTGAACTCGCACCCTTCTTCAACCTGTGAACCTTGCCAATACCAACACTCAGATACAAGTGGGATCATATATATGAAAAGTATGCTAAGATAGTTTAATCGAGATCAATATTACGTATAACTAACTACTCATATTCATCAAGATTAAAACCTACTTTGCATAAATAACTGATTTGAAACTACAAACAACTACTCTACCATGCCAACAGTGGCCCTCTTGAGCTTAACACATAAACTGATCTCATTCAAGTAAACAGGAGCAATGGGTTAGAAGCAGTATCACCTCAACCATGAATCATTCACCACATGCAAAGAGAGATGGACCTCCAAAGTCGAAAATCTTATTAATCAAATGTAAGCAAAGCTTAATACAATTTCTGTAGAGTAACTCCAGCACAAAAATTCCATCGAAATAGAGCTAAAGGAGCCTCTATTTATACAATGAAAGAAGACCCAAAACCCTAAAACCAAAAACCCTGACCTAACGGGCTCGGCACATAACTGAGAGCCCTAACCTAAAGATGGAGAGTTAAGAGTGAGGGGAGGCCTCCACCTAGGCAAGGCGCCCCCACTCCAACCCCAAACACTGAAAACAAGCCAATGAGGAAGCCACACGTGTGAAGACTCCCTCTTGAGGAGAGAGGGGTGTGAGCTTGATGATGAAGGCATGAGCATTGAAGAGGAACCACTTGCTAGGTTTGGAGGAGCCATATGCTAGGTATGGAGGAGCCACTACCTAGAGTTCATCAATACAAGACCTAGTTCTACCTCGATCCAAACATCAAGCCAATGAGCAAGCTCCACATCACTAAAACGTGGTCATCACTGAAGGAGGCGATTTTGCTAAGTGAATGATAACTCAATGCTCACTGAATGCTGACTGAAGCCGAGTTCTGTTAACTCCAATCATCATTAATGCCTGATGCCATGTCATTCTGCATTTCATTTCACTGAATTCAGATTAATTTGGAGAGATTTGGATTTGGATTTGGATTTGCATTTCATTTTAATTATTTAATCAATAATTTCCCCAAAACTGAATTTTTTGAGAAATTGTGCGTTATGTGGCTGAATGATGATCTGAAAGCTAGATCTGGCTGGCTGGCTAATCAAGAATGATTTTTGGCTTAAGGTTAGAGCCTTCAATAACTGAATTCGGGTTCCGGATGACTAACTTATTACAAATTGAATTTTTCCATTTAAATTATGGAAAAATTTAATTAAAACTTAGGAAAATAAAAAAATTAAAAATTTGACGCGTCCGGTGAAATTTATGCAATTTTTTTCTGAGGGTCCTAGTGACTTAGGACATGACCATGCTGTATTCTAACAATGTCTAGTAGGTTTATATATACTCAGTTGGGCTCTAATAACCCCCCAAGGCCCAGAATTCAAAATCGGGCATTCCAGCTTTGGAGGAAGCGGGAGAAAACCTCGTCAATTATACTTGGCTATAGGCAAAGCGTAATTGTCAAGGGAAAAAAACCCCCTGGAATTCCTTGGTTGAAATTCTATGTCTTAGGAGACCAAACCACTCAAAAACACCGTACTAGCACATTTTATTACAAACCCTACGGGGCCATGGTCAAAATTATCCAAAACAAAAACTGGCTAGACACAAAGGCGGATCATCTGATACACTGGAAACAAACATTTATCATGTTTGTCAACTGGTGGCTCCTCAACTAACCCAACTATGGTACAAAAAAGTTGGCAACACACTGAAAACGTCACCCTTAGTTGATTTTGGGTTCGTGCTGCTGGGGTATCACCTAAGGCAGAAGGTACTAGTTCATCTCCAAATCGGCTCTTGATGCATGCATATTCTTTCAGGAGCATTTCAGCCAGCTTATCAGTGGTAAGTGTTACATTCTACCCTGCAAACCCTAACCCTAATTTCAACTATAAAATAGGAAATTTTTGTATGGTAGTTTGCATGCCCGGTTATTTCAGTAACTTTGCATAGAAATATAAAATATCAGTGTAAGGGATATTACAGTGGTATCAGAGCTATCTTCTTGTCCAGCTATGGGCTTGAGAAATGAAAAGTAGATGAATACAGAAGAGGACCCTTTTGTAACCTATAGGAAAAGAAGGAGTAGGTACACGGAGGACTTTGAGGATATCCAACTGGAAGATATCAGCTCAGACATGGAACCAACAGGTATACACTCTGACAGGGGGAAAGGAACAGGGGAAGATGAAGACAGGATGGAGTTTCGCAACTTAGTATCTGCATTGCAAGACTTAGCCAAAGGGCAAAAAGATGTACTCAATGCAATTAATAGATTATCAGCGAAACCAAAACTAGGTAACAACAGTACCCCTCCCTCACCAGTAGACAGAGGGTCTACAAGCAGCAACGGGAAGGTCGTGTATACCAATAAACAGAATACACCGCATATATATAGCAGACCTTCCAATAGGCCTACTATGCCTCACTTCTTGGCAAATGCGGTAGGAGGTCCAATCATGCAGGTAGAGCCTAGCGAACCCTTTGGGGCTTATTTGCAGGAATACAGGAACTTAGGGAATGAGTTTCATGCAGCTATGTCTTTTTCAGATTTTTGCAACATGAAGAGTAGGAACAAGCCCCGAAATTTCAACAAGGGATTCAATCAAAACTATGAATTGCAAAAAAACTTAGGCAGGTTGACCATCCAAACTTTGACGGGACTCGCGGAGGATCAGCACAGATATGGGTTCAAAAGTTGGATACCTATTTCCAACTCAATCCCATGACAGAGACAGATGCCATTAAATTGGCCACACTCCACCTGGACGGAGAAGCTCACGAGTGGTGGTACCACGGATTAGTGACATTGGGTCACAAAACCATACACTCCTACGGTGAGTTCACTCAGAAGCTCATGGAGAGGTTTGACATGAAGGATACAAAGATACATTTCAGGGAGTTGGCTCAACTCAAATAGACAGGTAGTGCAGAAGCCTTCATCTCAAAATTCCAGAGGATAGCAGTCATGGTAACAGATGTGTCAGAGAGCAGGTTGACAATGTTATTCACTGAGGCCCTAACAGAGCCACTACGGGGATGGGTGAAAGCCTACTGTTATCACCAACCTTGTAGCTTCCTGTGCAAGATGGATCCAGGATGGATGGTAGAGGAACAAGCAACTAAGGAGGTGGAACCTAGACTGCCTAGACTCCCAAAGAGATGGTTGTCACGCCAATCAAGGCAGTCTTCGCTTTATGTTGTTTGAGTCCAAGACAACAATAGGGGAGACCCAAATCTACTCCCGATAGGAGAGATCAAACCTAGACACTAAATCAGATCAAAACAAACTTTGAGGTACGTAAGGTGTAAGGTGTTCAGAAACTCTAGATCTACAGTAGGATTCAGTAGATGGATCAAGACTTCAACAGTATATTGGTTGATCCAAAGCAGTAATCGGATGACCTTTGGGGGAAATGGTTAGATCTAGGGTTTTGGTACTAGCAACTAAAGAAGATGATCTCTGCCTTGGGAAGCGTAACTGAGGCAGGATGGGCAAGAAATTAGTCGGGACTATCTAGTACCTGGCTGACAGACTCAATGAAGAAGGTGAACAGGTGTGATTGTCTGAGTCATCAAGGAACATCCAATCTCAAGGGGAAGAGGTCAATTTAGGGCTAGCGCTGAGGATGGGAGATCAGTGCCTTTCATGCATTGGGCAATGGAGTCAGTATACACCCAGCGTTGAGGTGAACCCACCTGGGGTAGACCCTGATTTGTGGACCCAGATAAGTGTTTTGGTCCGGATGGCTTAATTAAGGCAGGAATTCAGTCAAGGAAGGCTAGCGCTAGGGTTGGATGAGACAGATCTATTTATCTGAGACCACCAGTAGACAACCAGCTCAACGTTGAAGAGGAAATGGGATCAGGAGGGCCTGATCTACACACTTGGTTCAGAGAAATTTAGGAAAAGTCAGATCCCGGAAAAGTCAAAGTTGATGAATGAGGCTGAGAGGATGAAAAACTAATTTCTTCAGATCTAGGGCAAGGAAGCTAGATCTAGCTCAGCATTAGGGGTGTTCTGGAGTGCTCAGGACCTGATCTATCAGCCTAGCCTGTCAGATTTCGAAAACAGTAAACTCTGGAAAGATCCAGTTTTTCAGTGATGGTGCTAGGGTTGTTCTCAGTTTAAAATTCAGATCTAGGTCACACTGTCATGAATCTGGACAGCGTTGGGGGTGATTTGGACTGTGTGAGACCCGATCTATCACCCTATGAAGTCATAAATCAGAAAAAATCAAAACCCTAACAGGTCAAATTTTCAGTGGGGGTGCTATGTAGTTTTCAAACTAAAATTCAGATCTAGGTCAAACCAGCAGGAATTTGACCAACGTTGCAGTAGATTCAGTGAAGGGGAGGCCCGATCTATGAAACCTAGCAGTGGTTTGGCCAAAGATTGGACAGTTCCCAGATTTAGTACTTTTTAGGGGTTTTTCAGTATTTTAATGATTTTTAGAAAAATGGAAGGAAAACAGGTACAATGGATTTAGATCTGTTAAAGAAAAGAGAATTACCTGTTGGACCGTACCTGGAAATGCTTGTAGAATTCTTAGCAGCGATGATCCTTGCTATCTCGATCAATTCTGGAAGATCCACGTGATTTCTATGACAGATGTAAGCCGCAAGCCACCAATGCGCCCCCTAACCTGCATGAGCAAACGTCAACAATATCAGATTTGCTAAGACAAGATAAAGAAACCAAATGCTATAGGAAAGTAAAAAGAAGTAATCATAGATCCCAATGACATTAATGAAAACCCCCTGATCCAAGACGAAGATAACCGAACGAGTTGAGGCCCCCCTGCAAAAACGCCCTCCTATAGACAAGACAATGATAGCAAAAAAAATATAGATCTCACATGAATTTCCACATTGCTAGGAAGCAGAAGACTATCCAATCACCATTTGAGAACATCAGATGCAAAGCAGATCCAGAAAATATCCACGGAAAAATCTTTCTATTATTCAGATCCAAGAGCCAAAGACCCCTTACAAATGAGAAGCTCTCTCATTTAAATAGAAATGAGAGAACCACAATCATAACCAAAGCCTAACCACTTTCAAAACGAGTGGCTAAGATTAAAAGATAAAATATTCTAATCAATGGTTGAGATGAGCTCAACATATAATACATGGATTAATATAACCATAAAGTACCAAAGTGGACTAAAACACCCAACAAGAGGGTACCCCACTCAACAAGAAATAAATGAAGCACATGGTGGGTCCATGGAGTGTTAACTAACTCCCTCTGGGTGCCCCATGGCACAGTAAAATAATATAACATTTTAATTATTTGACTTTGTGCCTCCCTGAGGAAATCGTGAGCCTCTCAAAAGCTCCAAAAAATAATATAAAATGCCCAAAAAATAGGTGTGGGCCCAATCAGGTGCTACAACTGCTGAAGAAGGTGTGGAGGACATCACTCTCATCATGATGACTCATCCCATGTCATTTCCTTGCCTCAATAGCCCAAATCGATTTCTTCAATAGCCATTTAATCATTTTTTAATCTGCCTCGGGAAACGTGATCCTGCCAAAACAGCCTCCTAGGTTGCTTGCATTGTCAAACTGAACCCACCAGGCTCTCTGGGATGGGGCTACTATGGTACAAACAAGTGGCTGCACCCCCTATGTCCATACAATGCCCTAGGAGATCCAAATAAAACATTTCCCTTCTCAGACACATCATCCTATGAAGCAAAACTGCATTAGAAAGGTAAAATGAGCCTGATCATTTCTGCAAGTGCCCGAAACTGAAAATAAACTGTCTCATTAGACTCAGAGAGTCCAAATCCATCTTGGGTGTATACTCATACCCCTCTCAAGTCTTTACCTAATCATCAACCATATCCAATAGACAATATAACCATCTGTAAATGATCAGATACCAATAATATAACTCAGACTATCATCCATCCGCTGCAAGTGCTACAAGGCTAAGACATGCTCTACAAATCATTTAAGCAACAATCACAACAAGTAGCAATCATTTCACTGGCGGTACATCAACCAATTACATATATAAGGCTTTATTTATTATTACTCAAACTAGACTTTCAAGACTATACTCACTTCATAGTTGTAGTCAATTTGCTAGTGAAGGGTGAAGGATGAACTTTACCAGGCTAGGGAAAATGATGACTTCCTACTTAACATCATGACACTTTGGATATGGAAAGGAAAAACTCACTAAAACCAATGTCGGACAAACAACAACACAAGGAATGGCAGTGCCTCACAAATGGTTGAGTTGTTTAGAGAGTGCTTATTCAACTTAGGCATCATGACTACATCAAGTTTGATCCAGGTTCATTAGGATCACCAATTTTATTTCCATGGCCCTTTTTGGCCTATATGACCCTTTGGGACTTCACCAGTGCTTAAAAGCACAACTAATCGCAGCTTTCATCCGGGACATTTAAATTTATAAGGTCAGAATATATTTAACCATTGCTTTTTTGGACCTTTCTTATACCCTTCAAGGGGTATTTTAGCATTTCATTGCTCTTGCCCTTTTTCACATCTGTTAAGAAACACAGCTTTAGCATTTTCATTTTCCATGGAAGCATATATAACCTTTCCAAATACAGGTAGTACTTGAGCTTTCAATTTTAGCCAACAACATCTCAAGTGACCAGGGGGACTTCTGCATAGTGCCAAACATCGAGACCACCGACCAGAATGATTTAGGCATACAATCCAACTCACCAAAGGCAAGTTTTGTCACCAACTCAGAGCCGAGACACAATATAAACAGGGAGATTTTTCCAACAAAGGTTTTAGCGTGGAAAGGTCCTCCATGCCACAAGTCAAGTAGTAAGTCGGGTTAGAAACAAAACTGGAAGGTAATGGATGGGTGAAGACAGTGAAAGATGAAGCCAACACTAGCAAGCCAAAACAATGGTGGGAATAACTACCTCTATTCTCCCTAAGAAGGGTAAAACCAATGAATATAGATCAGGAACTTCCAAGTCTTAGTAGGGACATCAATACATAATACAAATACATCCAAGTCCATATAATTATGACCGCCAGATCATGAAACTACGTGTTAATACATGTCACAAAGATGAGTAGAAGAGCAATGATAACCATGACACTATATAATAAAAGCTGAGTCATAATCATGCATATAATCCATCGGAACCATCATCTGTCCAATGAGAAAGCACTGATATAAATCTGGGCATCAATAACTGCTCTGTAAATGACTAAATGGCTACATCAGTCATCAAATCTGAGTATCCTGAGACTCGGTCCTGACATGGGAGAGTACAATAGTCCACAAATACAATAATGATCCATCAAAACTGCTCATCTCAGCATCTCATATGTACGAGATCCGACTGAAAAATGTACTATATCTAAAAAATAGAATATGGTAGCCCGGCTACTATATATGTGATAACACCTACAAACCCCCTGTTGCCCACCTATTTCGACTAGGTGGCAACTCCATGTACATGAGATGTACATAGTTGTACTAATGGTACCTTGGAAAAATCTGAGGATTTTTTCACTTCTGCAGGGCAATTGCCCCTTTGTAAAACGAAATGTCCGCTCCCCTGCGTGGGAAAATTAATGTAATTATGTGCTAGTGTGGGTCATATGATATGGATGCCACACCATGGAACTGGTTGTTAGGGAAGTCCCTTCATCGAGTGTTTTTTCCCTTTCCAATTAATCTTGTTGAATAAACGATTTTAATTGGTTTGGTTTTTCACTCAAAATCCTCCAAAGTGGTGACGGGCGTTCTACCAGTCAAGTCCATGAGGTGGCAAAGGGTTCAAAATGATATTCATGACCATGCTAGACATTTGTATAGAGTCTTGCGGAGTTTCGTTATGTTGTTGTATTTTATTTATTTTTTCGAGTTAATTAATTTCACCCCTTGGTGGTTAATTAACTCAGTTTTGATGTAATAATGTAATTGCTCAAGCACTGACATTTTGTAATAGGGGCTATGAATGCAAAGTAAATTGCTATGAAACCCCCTAAGCCACTGCTTCGAGTCCCATGTCATTCTGATAAGTGGTTGAAGAGATAGATCAATTTTGGTCAGGAGGGGTCTATCTCCTCTAGGGAAATTAATTATTTTCCCTAAGTCAAAAATTCACATTAATTGATTTTGAAGGAAAAAATCAAATAATGCCATGGTAATTTTGTTTGGGGGTTACTAAGCCTAGGAAAAATTTATTTAAAATTTCTCCACCCCCCATGGCCAAGATATAATTTTTTCAAGTTTTTTTTAATTTTTTCCTAAGTCAAAATTGGAAAAATTTTAAAAATATTAATTTGGAAAATTAAATCTAAGGTGAAATATTTTTAGCCTAAGTCTAAGGTTAAAAAATTGATCTTGGAGAAATGGCTAAAGGTCAAAGCCAAGTTTAGAGGACTCAAGTGGTCCAAACCTCTCCATATAGAGAAGGCGCCAACCTTAGAGGCTCCTCCAAAGAGGGCGCAAGCATAAAAAGGGAGAAAACCCCCATTAGTGGGGCGCTAAAGATAGAGGTGGGCGTCCAACTAAAAAAGGAGGGCGTCATGCTACAAATGGAGACGCTACCAAATAAATAGGAGGGCGCTAGTGTAAAAGGAAGGGCACTACTATATTAAGTGGAGGCGCTAGCCATAAAGGGGACGTCGACCATTTAAGAGGGCGTCACATCAAATAGGAGGGCACCACTATGGATGGAGGCGTCACTATTTTGGAAGAGGACGCTAGATTTGGTAGAGTCAAAGCTAAATTTGGAGGGGCGCCTAGCTATGGGCCCATCTCAAACCCTAAAAGCAAGATCTAGGGTGAGCATTAAGTCAAAAACCTAGATCTAAGGGTGAGGATGCATCAAGACATGGATCAAGCACCCAGGCCATTGATTGAAAATAATCTAAGGGTGAAGATTGATTGAGAAGAATGCAAAGTCAAATACCTAGATCTGGTGGTAGAGATTTAACCTAGATCTAGATCTTATCTCAGCCATTGATCTTCAAGGGGTTGGTGTCTTCCTCAACTATATAATGAGGGTCTCACTCCCTCATTTGACATGATCTCTCATGCTATTGTTATGCTGCCGGAATATTTCCCCACTCTTTTCTCAAGCTCTTTTGCTATTGTAATCTTCTTGCCCTAGTTGGGCCACTTAATACAAGTAATCTTTGGAGGCAAGCTGTTGGTGTGGATCTTCCATTTGTGCTTGATTAGTAAGGTAACCCTGTAATTTTTTCAGTTTATTGTTGCATTTGTTAGCTTGGAAGCTCTCCACGAAGTATTTTGTGTGGGAGACTTGTAGGTAGAAGTATTTCTACCTGCATTTGTGAGTAGACTGATAAGATTCTACAAAGTATTTTGTAGGATTTAATTTTGTGCTCATCTCTTGGCTTTCTTGTTGCAGCTTTAATAGATTTGTTTTGCAGGTTTTCCAAGCTAAGAAGGGCACCTCCAAGGGTTTATTTCTGCAAATTTTCAATTCGGCCATTCTCTTTTTGCCTTCCTGAAACTGGGTTTTATTCACTGTATAGTGAATATAACCCTTGTTTTAGGGCCCTAACCCTTAGCACATTAGTATAGGCTTTTATTTCTGCTGTTTTAACATCATTTAGGTGGCTGGAAACTCAGTTTTCAGCCCTCTAAACTTTATATTTCTGTTATTTTTACACTCAGATTTTTGTTGTAAATTTGTAATTTTTGGGTACTAATTTTTCTAATAATTTCTTTAGTGTTTGCTGTGATTTCCAGCGAACAAAGCTTGCTGGTTTGTGACAGGTTTTGCACAGGTGAAGGGGAGGTGCTGTCCAAATTGGCCCAGAGATACCTCAACCTTCAACCGATTCCAAAAGGGGTTCAAACCCTCATCTTTCTTGCTTCTTTTTTCTGATATTTGTAAACCCCAATGAAAAGTTCTCTTGGGGTATTCTAAAATTTTATAAAGCATTTGTAATCTGTAAATAGATTAGGAAGTAGAGTAGGAACTAGTTGCTTAGATTTCTGTTTATGCAATTTCTTCTGTTTACCCACCTATCATTGTGACAGACCACCATCTCTGTCACAAAGATTGAAGTGAGGTTAGTGTACTCAGTTTTCTTTTTCTGTTACCCACCTATCTCTGTTACAGACCACCATCTCTGTAACAGAGATTGTTGTGAGGTTAGCTTAAGTAAATTTTATTTCTGTTACCCACCTATCTCTGTGACAGACCACCATCTCTGTCACAGAGATTGCTGTGCGGTTAGGCATTGCAGTTGCAGTTTTCTTTCAAGTTCAGTAATCTTTAATTTCTGTTAAAGGGTAATCATACAACCCATCCATCCTGTGTATCCTCTATCCACTTGTCATCTCCCTTTAGGGACTTCAAGTTGGATATGAAAAGCAGGAGAAGTGGGGGCTTAGGTAATTAGAACAACACTTTCCTTTTTGCTACAATCTTTCAACACATTTCATTTTCAGTCCAAGATCAAGTACCAGCATCTCCCATAAGGGATACCGCTTGGTTGATCTTGTTGATCGTTTTAAAATAAACATTGCATGCTAATCACCCAGATAAAATTTACTTCTAAAATTAACCAACCAAACTTCAATATTTCCTGCTCCTCTACTCGGTTATCACCCTTCGGGGTACTCACGAGATACGACAGGGGATAGAGAAGTCCTAGTCTAATAGGCATCCATCTAGCTTTTTTCCTGTTAATTAAAAATAGTGCCCTCGAAGGTGACTTGGGGTAGTAGAGACCGTGGGGAGTCTCTAGGCGCTTTGACGTCCTCCTTGTTGAGCACCGGGGCATTGGGGTTTGACCTGTGAGCTACGGGTGGGCTTTGCTCCCACTTTGTTGAGCGCAACAGCATTCCCTCTTTGACTGGAGAAGTACTAGATCGGGGTAGTCACACCACCGGTTCTAAACTAAGCTTCAAGAAGAAAAACTATAATAAAATTTACTAAAATAAACCAAGAGACATTGCAAAACGTCCTACAAACACAGGTCATTGCTATCACCTTGCTGTTCAAGGTTTTCACTGCAAGCACTTTTATTTTTGCAAGCTCTTCACTTTCAGTTACAAGCATTTCATTTCAATTTCGCAAATTCTTGTGGTGGGATCTTTAATTCATGGTTTAGTAATATGAGATCTTGTGTAACACAAATTTTTGGGGTAATAGCTTGACAATTGTTCCATTATTCAATCTGTTACAACTGTGGATACTGCTGATATTGGTCAACTGCTCATTTATTATTGTTTATATTGTTCATAAGTATTCATTTGCCATATTGTAACCTTGTTTAATTGGGATAACACCTAAACTGTGGTTTAATTAACTTACATTTCAATTTCAGTTGTAAATCTGTAAAGTTATAATTTTAGACTCCATTTGTAATAGGCACTGGTCTTTATCTATCTCAAGGTCTGCTTGTCATTAAAAGGAAGTCTTTGCATTTGCATGCTGTTTTTCATTCCTTAGATAGTATAAAAGCTTAGCCTCACAAGTCTTAATAAAAGATCCCTTTAATTAGTTTGTAATTAATTAATAAATCTGGAACTTAGCTTCCCTTTCTTGCCTAAACGGAGGAGTTGTGGACTGTGGTGACAGTGGTCCCTAGCTCTCACTTGCCTCCAAGGACACACATAGCAGGTTGTGACTTTCCTGTGTCTTAAAGTGTGAATTAGGCAGCAACACCCCCCACTCTGCAGGATGCCATAGCAGAGCCAGAGATCTCCAGGATTCAATTTCGAAGAACAGGTTTCCTCTCAAAACCAACTTTCATGTTAGGGACAAGGACAAGAAACCTTTCCAGCAGGATGTTCCCAAGAAAACATGGTTAGACGAGGACACTAGAAAAGACTTAAGGCGAAAGAAATTATGTTTCACTTGTCAGGAACCATGGGTGCCAGGACACAGGTATGCAGGGAAGGCGAAGGCTCACTACATCGAAGTGTATTCGGACAGTGACGAAGAAGACTATGAGCAGGGAGCCACAGAAGAACTACGAGCAGCTGAGGAAGAAACACTCTAGGGTGATACACCAGAGGGAGTCATTGCTACATTATCTGAAGTACCAAGATTCCATACTCTCAGGGTCAGAGGAGTAGTACAAGGTCACAAAGTAGGAATATTGACTGATGGGGGAGCAACCCACAATTTCATTGACTCCGCTTGGGTAGCCAAGAGGGGTATTCAGACCGAGAAGTTCGAAGGATTTACTGTAGCAGTAGCCGGGAACTCTAGCATGGAGTGCAACTACTGGATTCCAAAATTGAATGTCACATTAGGTAACTATCAGATGACAGATTCATTTTATGTAGTAGATGTATCAGATACTCATGTAGTATTGGCTGTTCAATGGCTTTATTCAATAGGGAAATATACTACAGACTACTGGGCAATGGAAATGAAATTCCAGGGGCCAGACAGCAAATGGGTAGTTTTGAGGGGCATGAACACTTATCCCCCAAAACCAGTCTCGCCACAGAGAATGGAGGTAGTACTCAAACAGGATGACATAGAATGGGTTGCAAAATGTTGTCACCTTTAGGAAACCTCCAGAAACCAGCACAAAACACCCAAGTGATATTCAGGCCTTGTTACAGAAGCACGAAAAGGTATTTTGGGACCTTCCATCAGGTAGACCGCCAAACCGGGGCTTTAAACCATAGTTTTAAAAATCGGAATCGAACTCGGAATCGGTCGAGGGTCAACTCGGAATCGGAATCGGAATCGGTAATGAATCGGTCATAAATCGGCCGATTTGAATTTAATGAATCGGTTTGCTAAAAAATACATCAAATACTTAAATTTTAAAGCAAAACAACATTTTCAAGATTATAATCCATGATTCCAAGGCATTGAAGACAAATTAACCAAAATCTACTCATGTATATGCCATATAAGAGTCAATATATCAAAATGGTACAAAATGCACTGTAACAGTGTAATCTGAAGTCTGTGACTATACTCTGTGCAATACATAAATGATAATACATGTAACATATCTAGGATACTAGAACAAAATACATAATCCATGAGGCCTAGGCGGCTAGGCCCTATATAGTAAAGGCTATATGGCCTGGAGAGTCCAAAATACGTGCTACATAATCAACTACATAAATGATAATATCATAATACATCATCAATGATCATCATCAAACTCAACACCACTGCTAGAACTAGAACTAGAAGAAGAACTAGAAGGACTAGCAAATGCATCATGATCTGGCTCAGTCTCGGGCTCCTCAGGATCAAAGTCATCTGCTAATGAAGTAGTAGTACTGGCTGAATGTTGATGTCGTCGACGACTATAAGTACGAGGTCCTGATCGGCTAGTGCCTACCATGCCTGGCACTGCTCTCTCAGCATCTACACCTGTATGAACTGATGGCATCGGCAATAAAGGATCTGCATCCAACGGAACATCCAGCAAGTCCTCCAGCTCAACATCTATGTCATCACCAAACTCTGGCGGTTGGGTCTCCACTACCCATTCTGAGTTTGGATCTATATCATCCAAACACAATGGGATCCGTATCAGGTCTTTTGCTCATCAATTGGTTGCGCCTGAGTCGGAGGTTGTACTGCACAAAGACTAGATCGTTCAACCATTTTTGCTCTAAACGGTTTCTCTTCTTTGTGTGAATCCGCTCAAACAAAGACCAATTGCGCTCACACCCAGAAGAGCTGCAGGTTTGAATTAGAACCCGTATTGCAAACCTTTGCAATAGTTTAGTATGGTTACCAAATGCCTGCCACCATTGCGCTGCAAATGTGAAGAGTCAAGGTAGTTAATAACTTAATTCAACAATTTAAATTTTAAACTTAATTCAAGGTAGTTAATAACTTTAAACTTTAAAAACATAAGTTAATCAAACAATGGAAATGTTTACCTGGTTGGTCTTCCTCTCTTGAAATCTTAGCAACATTGTTGCCAAAGGTACCTGTGGCGACGGTGAAAGAGTTGATCTGTCGATGTATCTCCAATTGGTCCGCCTCATTTGGGACCATGCGCTCAAGGCAAGAATACAATCCATCTGCTACCTCCCCAGTCGGATCTGGATCAATATGCACTCTATACTGATATCTTGGGTTAAGAAAATACCCAGCTGCATGTATAGGGCGATGGAGTTGATTGTTCCATCTCCTATCAATGATCTCCCAAATAGGCCCATACTTGGCCACTCTATCTTTGTATGCTGCCTTTATCTGCTCCTTTGCTTGATCCATAGCTTCATAAATGTAGCCCATGGCCAATTTTTCTCCATCAACCAACCGCAACACCTTAACAAGTGGCTCAGAAATTGGCACAAACTCTGCTGCTCTTTTCCAAAATGAAGAGCTTTTAATTCTTTTCTTGGTGTCTTTTCCATCTTGTTTGAGGGCCCATTGTGATGAATTCCATTCATCACTTGAAAACATTTTCTCCAAGTTTTGTGCTTGGGAAATGAGAGATTGCAACGTAAGGAAGTGAGTTGCAAATCTACTAACTGCAGGCCTAACAAGCTCCCTGCCCTGAGTGTGTCTCCTCATCAAACTCAATACCCAACCGTGGTTGTAGATTTATTTGGTGATGCTTTTGGCATGCTCTATAGTGTCCTTGATCCAATCCTGTTTGCATATGTCCTCAAGCATGAGGTCTATGCAATGTGCCGCACATGGAGTCCCAAATATGGTTTTATGTTTTTCCTCTAACATCTTACCAACAAGAACATAGTTAGAGGCATTATCTGTGATTATTTGTACAACATTATTTGCCCCCACCTCCTCAACAACACTATCCAAGAGACGAAATAATAGATTTGCATCTTTCACCTGATCAGATGCATCACTTGATCTCAAAAACATGGTTCCTTGTGGGCAAGAGACAAGAAATTTTATGAGAGTACGACCCTTCTGATCGGTCCATCCATCTGACATGATAGTGCATCCTGTTCTGACCCATGACTGTTTGAAGTCCTTCAAGTATTCTTCTATGGACACTATCTCTTTTTGCAAAAGAGATCCCCTCAAGTCATGCATACTAGGGCCTTTGAAGCCCTTACCAGCAGCTATAACAGCATCCCACATAGGTTGGTAATAAGAAGAGCGTGCAGCATTGAACGGGAGATCAGCATCATACCACCATCTAGCTATGTACTCATAGGCAGCTTCTTTGTATTTCTTCTTCCAATGGTCTTCTAAAGTGGGCTGAACATGTGTTGGAGGCATATGAGAAGCATTGACACTAGCAGAGGATGTAAAATAGCTTTGAATGCCACCCTTCTTTTTTGATTTACCCTTCTCCTTCTCTTGTGTAGTATCGGAGGGTGCAACATACCCAA
>LPNX010945883.1:19835-42473 GCA_001517045.1 Pseudotsuga menziesii
AAATCAGATTGACTTTCCATGCTAAAAAATACACTTCAACTAGGACAACTTTCCTTCTCTGAATAAGGCTGAGTTTTATCCTGAAAACTATTCCTTAAACTGCTGTTCCCTGCCTGCATTGATAAGCTGAATTTACTGCTTTTTATGGGTGCAATTATCTTAATTTTGAACACACTGCAGGTAAGTCCACTGATTTTCTCCAAGTACTTTAGTAATATATAGCTATAGATGTTAAAAACATGTGATATACTTTCAGTGATTATAATTCTAGAAATCTAATAGATGCAGAATGCTTCCCACCTCTCCTTACCTGCCCACACATCCACACAGGATAAGAGCTTTATGCTCTTAAGAATGGAATTTTTCAAACAGTGGTTGTAAGGATACTTTGGAAATGGATAGAGGAAACAGTTCTCCTTAAGGTGGAATTAGTTTTGACCCTCTAGATTTCAATGAGCTAAGAGGCAGAAGATTCCATACTCTAGGTATGTTATGTAACATACTCTTTCCTAAGGCTCATCATTTCTACGGGAGGTCATTGGTTTCATTCTTGTTGAATATTATGATAAATTTTGTTTCTATAAAAACTGATATATCAACAATACAGAGTGACACTGAGAGTCTTGCAACAGCTCAAAATAATGAACAGATTGCCTCTTTTTTGTTTTTTCTACGTTTCATTTCAGCATAAGTATAAAACTTTAGGGATTTTAACAAAGTAGGCTCGAAGAATATTTTCAATTTTTCAGCTACAGTTTGTCTTTTAATGTGTTTATTATCCAATGTATTCCAGACTCAAACACAGTAAGCTAAAGCATACATAATTATTTCCGCTGTTGGTGTAAGTGACCAGAATTATTTCTTGTGGAAATGGCTGCTTACAGCCTTACAATTACATCATTTGATTTATGCTCATGCTGTTAAACAGTGTGGATACACTGCTGTGATAAAGTGTGGGTCATTCACATTATTTCTTGGTGATTAGGTTGCCAAATCAGTGGCTAGAAATGGCTGCTATATTTACAATTTTACATATCTTCTGCTGCAAGTCTGTTGGGAATTGATATAAGAAATATATCAGCAACAACATCACTGTCATTATTCTCAGGAAGGGTGAGATATTTAAGTCTGTTGCTAAGGCAGAGACTCAGTTATATTGGGCCTTGGCTACCTCAAAGTTAACTGTTAAAAACTTAAACCTTAAGGCTTAAACTTTAAAGTGCCGGTTATGTCACTGTCCAAGACTCCAATGCAAGCCTGAATGTTGTGATATAGTGCAAAGTTCAAACTAGAAGTCTGTGGTAATGGCAAATGCTTTATTGCTTGAAGGGGGGACTGTTATGTTGATAAAAACCATGTAATAGTAAATACTAAATAGTAGACAGAGACTGTAATACTCACTTGTTAGTGCTAGCAGCTAGACAGTGACTATAGTGCTGGAAGTTGGAACTCCATAGGTGACGGTCCACGACTCCACAATGCACACCTCGACTCCACAATGCACACCTCGACTGGTAGTCAAAGACTCAAACCCCGTCCAGACTCCTTGCTCCACCGTCCACGGTTTCAAACTTTCAAGCTTCAACTTTCAACTTTAAAACAAGTTACAAGACAAAGGTAATGTCAAATGATATCGACCGGTAGTCTTATATTGTAGATGTGTTGGGTAGTTAGGTTAGGGAATGGGTTGGGTTAGGACTTAGGGTAGGGAATAGGTTAGGTAAAAATTAAAATTTAAAAAATAAAATAAACAAAGTAAAAAATGAAAACAAATTGCCATTTTACAAACCGGACCGGTCAGGCTCGGAAACCGGCCGGTTGGACCGGTTAGATACCGAACCGGACCGGTTTGGTACCAAACCGGCCGGTTCGGTAACTAACCGGTCCCCGATCCGGTTAACCAACCGGTTTGACCCGGTTTGGTTTTGAACCGGTGAACCGGCCGGTTCCGGTTCCGGTTTGAACGATTTTTAAAACACTGCTTTAAACACATCATTGAGCTAGAGGAAGAAACACAGGCAGTCATCACCACTCCTTATCGGCATCCCAAAAGATACAAGGATGAGATCGAGAAAACGATCAAAGAATTGCTAGAGCTTGGATACATTCAGCCCAGTTCTAGCCCCTTCGCATCTTCAGTGGTCTTGGTCAAGAAGAAGGATGGTACACTGCGAATATGCATCGACTATCGAGCACTCAACAAAAAGACCATTAAAAACAGGTATCCCATCCCTAGGATTGATGAACTCATGGACGAACTACGAGGTGCCAAAGACTTTTCCAAGATTGATTTTCGCTCGGGGTACCATCAGATCCAAGTAAGGGACCAAGACATCTCCAAAACAGCTTTCCATTGTCAATATGGTCACTATGAGTTTTTGGTCATGCCTTTGGACTTACCAATGCTCTAGCCACTTTTCAGTCGTGCATGAACCATACCTTCAGAGTTCAACTACATAAGTTTTTGCTAGTATTCTTTGATGACATCCTGATTTACAGCAAAACATGGGAGGAGCATCTGAAACACCTGGACGAAGTACTGAGCATTCTAGAAGAACACTCGCTTTACGCGAAAATGTCCAAGTGTGAATTTGGCACGAAGGAAATGCTGTATCTAGGGCACATAATCAGTGAAAAATGAGTACAGGTTGACATGGAGAAAATCCAAGCTATCAGAGATTGGCCTGCGCCAAAAACAGTCACAGAATTGAGAGGCTTCTTAGGTCTTTGCACTTATTACCGAAGGTATGTTAAGGGATTCTCCCAATTTGTTGCACCCCTCACGGATCTCACAAAAAAGGGAGCATTCACCTGAACAGAACTAGCACAAAAAACTTTCGAGGAAATGAAAGTCATTATGAGTTCTTGCCTAGTTTTAGCATTACCGGACTTCTCACAACCATTTGTAGTAGAATGTGATGCCTCAAGGAAAGGGCTAGGAGCAGTATTGATGCAAAATCATCACCCTATTGCATTTGAGAGCCGAAAACTGAAGAACTACAAGCGCCACTACTCCATTTATGACAAAGAAATGCTAGCCATCTTACATGCTCTCACGAAGTTCAGACAGTACCTGGTGGGCAGTAAGTTCAAAATCAAGACAGATCATAACAACCTCAAGTATTTCTTGGAGCAAAAGGAACTGAATGAGCGCCAACAGTAATGGGTCAGCAAAGTACAAGCCTACGATTTCGAGATTGAGTATGTAAAAGGTAAGAATAATATAGTAGCTGATGCATTATCCAGGCGACCCGCCTCGCTATCTCTCATGAGTATATCCACAGATTGGAGGGCACTTCTCTTAGTAGAATACTCCAAAAATAAATTCGCTTGCAAATTATTGGATGGACAAATTCAGCATGATAGGTACAGGATTGTCGATGACATCATCTATTACAAGAACAGGATATACCTCGTCCAAGAATCAACTTTGAGGAAAAAGATCATACAGGCAGCACATGACTCTCCATTATCAGGACATCAGGGTTTCTTGAAGACCTACAGACAGATCAGAGAGAGGTTCTCATGGAAGGACCTCAAAGGGGAGGTTATGCAACACGTACGAGAATGTAGCATATGTCAGCATAACAAGATCGAGAACATCCATCCAACAGGGTTGCTTCAGCCACTACCAATTCCAGAACAAAAGTGGGAAAGTGTCTCCATGGACTTTATTACAGGATTGCCCAAGGTCCAAGGGCTGGATTGTTTATATGTCGTAGTTGATAGACTGACCAAGTTTACACATTTATTTTCTATATCATCTGATTACTCTGCAGCTCAAGTAGCTGAGTTATTCTTCAGGGAGGTCTTCAAGTTACACGGGTTACCTAAGACCATTGTCAGTGATCGGGACAGTAGCTTCACAGGTGCCCTCTGGTAGGAACTATTAAGATTAGTGGGGACCGAACTGGCTACCAACACGAGTTATCATCCCTAGAGCGATGGACAAACTGAAATTGTCAACAAGTGGATTGAAGGATATCTGAGGAACTACGTAACAGGACAGCAGCGAACCTGGATTAAATGGCTAAACTTGGGGGAATACTGCTACAATACTACCTATCACATGTCTATTAGGATGACACCTTTTAAGACATTGTATGGCTACTAGGCCTTGGACTATGCAGATTTAGCATTCAGAGACAGTAGGACTCCTAAGGCAAAGGATTGGATACAAGACAGTTAGGATATTCTTAAAATCTTGAAGGAAAACTTACAAATAGCCCAGAATCAGCAGAAGTTGTATGCAGAAAGACACAGGGTTGAGCGGAGCTTTGAGGTAGGAGATTTGGTATACTTAAGGCTCCAACCTTACAAACAGTCTTCACTTAAGAAGAAAGGAATGGAAAAGTTAAAACCTCGCTTCTATGAACCCTACAGAATAATCAAGAAAGTGGGAGCGGTGGCACATGAACTAGAACTACCACAGGAAAGTAAAATTCACAATGTATTCCATGTGTCCAACCTGAAAAAGACCATTGGGCAACACATTGCTCCATCAACAAAATTACCTCCTTTAGATGATGAAGGACTACTGATACTGATTCCTGAACGGATCATACAGACTAGAGAAAAGAAACTCAAGAACCGGGTGATTAGGGAATACTTGGTTCAATGGAAAGAACTACCTCCAGAGGATGCCACATGGGAAGGTGAACAGGTATTGCAGCATCCCAATTTGCAGTTGCTTGAGGACAAGCAATCTCAAGCGGTGAGGACTTGAGGACCAAAACCGCTAACCTATGTGATTCCTGTGGGTTTGAACAGTTACTTACAGTTAGGGAATCAACTGAAGACTGATGCCATCTACAGAAAATCTAGGGCATCAATATGATATCACCATTAGGTCAAAGAGGGCCACCAACATGCATGACATCTAAGCATTATTTAATGATGCATGCACCCATTTAAGTCTCCATGCGCATGCATGCAAGTCAACTGCAAATTAGAAGTTAAAGTGACCTAATTAGGTCAAAGTTAAGATTTTCGCAATTGAAAGTTATAAAAGAAAGATAAAGTGAATGGAGACTTCACTTTTGATTATGATATGATTTTGGAGCTCTTGAGCAACAGCACAGCGTGCGGCCACAGCAGTTGGGGTTGAAGACGACGTCTTCAGCTAACGGGGTTTCGGCAGTGAGATATCTGCCCTAGTCTCACGCAGGGTAAACCATCCGCTCTTCAATTTATTCATTCCTTTACAGTTATCCAGTATCCATCAGAGATTGTTTGCAGGGGCACATGTGCAGCCGTAAGGGGGTTTTTAGCTGGAAAACCCCAAATCATTCACTGGGTCTTCAAATCTCAATTTACCTTCAGAACCCAAGCACCATTCTCATCATCGGTATCATACTCCAGTACCCGGTGATTATTAGATCCGAACTTGCTTCGGAGCAGTTATTAGCAAATTTGGGATCAGGGGGGGCGTGAGCAGCCAAACCTCCAGATCAATTCACTAACCTGTCTAGAGACCTCAGAACTTCCGCATGTGTCAGGCATCCTCTCCGGCACGGGAAGACTACCACTCCTGCAAATTCTCAGCTTCAACGGACACCTCCTTAACTGAAAACGTCACCCTTAGCTGATTTTGGGTTCGTGCTGCTGGGGTATCACCGGAGGAAAAAGGTACCAGTTCATCTCCAAATCGGCTCTTAATGCATGCATATTCTCTCAGGAGCATTTCAGCCAGCTTATCAGTGGTAAGTGTTACATTCTACCCTGCAAACTCTAACCCTAATTTCAGCTATAAAATAGGGAATTTTTGCATGGCAGTTTGCATGCCCGATTATTTCAGTAACTCTGCATAGAAAATATCAGTGTAAGGGATATTACATCTACCAATCTCTGTATGGATACACTTCCTTGTTGGTTGGTCCACAAGGAATGTGCTCAACTACCTCCTCCATTGTTAAACCACTATCCCACAAAGGAAACTCATGATCCCATACCTAATCCAAATCCTTTGTGTCAGATCTCTCCTCAGTCACCTGCAATTTTGAGTGCTCACGTAAAATCATCGATGAAGGCTCTTCCCTCAAACCATGAGTGCCACTCATGCCCTCATGGGTCACAACTGTCGTGCATCTTGTGTAGGTTGCGATATCCTCTTAGGCACTCACTCGACTGGTGCCACCTGAACTATGATCCCACACATCTGTACTATACCCATTTCGAAAAATAAGGGATGCGTCCATGTCACTATCGACTAGTCCCTAGAATATGTCTCCCCTCAACGCATTTGCATCTACAACCTAACCCATTAATGGTCCCTCCACAAGATGTGGCTCATAACCTCCATAGTGCTCGGCATGTATAGAATCAATCTTCTGTGTCATGCCTCTCCACTCGTTCCCGTGAATCTAACTGAGGTTCCTCTTCTACCTTCTCTTCTACCTTTTGCTCATCCAGAAGACTCAAGGGTGCAATCTCTGATTCCTCATGGTCCAAACTGTCATATGACAAGAGAGACCATCTAAACATGATCTCATCTTCCTTCAATCCCCCAACTATGCCTGAACATCTGTGACCCGGTACCCATGGTTCCTAGCAAGTGAAACCTAACTTTTTTCTTCTAAGGTCTTGTTGGGTATCATTGTCCATCCATTCTTTCTTGGGCCATTCTTTCTGGAAGGGTTTCCTCTCTTTATCTTTAATAAGGAAATTGGTTCTAGGAGGAAACCTATTTTTGGGTACTGCATCCAGCAATTCTCTAGTCCGACTAATGGCATCTGCTAGGGTGGTGGGCCTATAGGACTTTACCCATCCCTGTAAGGGTTCAGTGAGGGCCTATGTAAACAACGTAATCAACCTGCTCTTTGAAATATCTGTAACCATGACTGCTATCCTTTGAAACTCTGAAATAAATGCATCTGCACTACCTGTCTGCTTGAGCTGTGCCATCTCTCTAAACTGTACCTCATGGTCCTTCCGATAAAACCGCTCAATGAGCCTCTGTGTAAAATCTGGGTACAAGGTGATGGTATTGTGACCCAATGTCACTAACCTGTGGTACCAACACTCATGTGCTTCTCCATTCAAATGCAAAGTAGCAAATTCCGGGATGGGCCACCCCGAGTGCCCTAAAAGGTAGGAATAGTCAGTTTCCCTACAGTGCGCTATAACTCATAGTTCTGGGTGAATGGCTTATTGTAAGCTCTGGGTTTGTTCTTACTTTTAAAGTGGCAGAAGTCAGTGAAGGTCATGGCTGAATGGAAGTCATCTCCTAAAGCTCTATACTCTCTCAGATAGGCACTCATGGATTCTTCTGGTTCTACTTGTGCGAGAGGCGTTGCAGCTGGACTATCTAAGAATTGAGGCATGGTAGGTCGGGAAGGCTTGTTGTATATATGGGGATGGCTCTGCATGTGGGTATGTAAGTGCTCCCTACTACTACTGGTGGATACCCTATCACTATTGGGAAACAACGGACTGTGTGGGGTGGGCCCATTTTTCTCTGTCATTTGCCTGAAGGTACTCATCATTTCTTTTTGCCCAGTAGTGAGTTCTTTTATGGCTGATATGAGACTATTGAAAGTTGTTTTATCATCCTCGACCATTGTTTCTTTGCCCTTTCCAAACTGATACTCTCTATCCCCCAACTATATGTCCTCTAACTCCTCTTCACTGTCTCTAAACCTCTGTTTCCAGTAAGTAATGTTGTATGGGTCTTCTGAATTCATTTATAACTTTGCATGCCCACAGCTAGAAAGGAAAATAGCTCTGATACCACTGTAAGATACCAAGTAGTGAAATTTGCTTTCCTACACGGTGTTTCTTTCGTTTGGCTTAGATAGTTGCTCGTTTGGTGGCTTGTTGGTTGTTTGTATGGTTTTGCATGATGGTTTATTTATTCAATAATTGATTGCATGCCATATTACAATAGACAAACATACTAATCCCCATGAATCCAATTTGGTGAACACCAATGGATGATATAGAATCTTAATGCAAGTGTAACAATATCAAGTACTTCAAATTAACCCATGCAATCAAACCTCGGAGATGTCATAAATCTCAGTGGAATATGTAGAACTGATTATTCAAGTTTGATAATAAAATATACTCCAAGTTAATCAATGATAACCACATATCAGAGACATAGTATTTCTGACCTTGACTAGAAATGACAGTGGATTGTTGAAGGCTGTAGCAGCTGCTTTATATAACCAGATCTGTGTGTCAAACATAGGGAGAGTATGTTGCATGAGAAAACGTCCAACTAGGAAGCATGTAGCCTGAGAATGACATCCATATGACTTGAGTAGCAAAGGGAATGAATACTAGTTGACTGTAGCAGCTGATTTGACCCTTCAAAAGTGTATGGATTGGGTTGTAAATGCAAGCAATGTGCCACAATGAGAATCTGAATTCAACTGAATTGATCACGTTCTCTCTCTTCATTCATACAACTTTAGTCTCAGCTCTAGACTAGAGAATGACAACCCAGCAATAAGAATGTGTCCCCTTCAAGCAGTTGTGTCCAAGGAGAAAAGGAATACTGCAGATCACGCCTTCACCAAATGATCCCTGGTTTAACCTAAGAATTGTGACCCCCTTTGTCCAGATCTCAACACAAGAGGTAATTCGCTGATTTCTCTAATTAAGAAATGTTTGGTAAATTTCACTAACACTTTGCATGCTGCTGATGTTTTTCCTTTAGGTTGTCCTTTTAAAGAATTCTGAATTCTCCTTATGCAACGAGACTTGGGAATAACAAGTTTGGAGATAGTAATTTATACCAATACTCTTCCCAAACAACATAGGATCAGAACCTCGACAATTAGCTTTTGAATTAACAACATAAATTCTTTTTAACAGTCACTAATCATATATCAGAAATAGCATAAATCTTTAAACAGTGAATGAAGTGTATGGTGATGGCTGTAGCAAAGGCCCATGTAATAAATAATCAGTTAGTGATAGAAGGTGAAATATCTGATCTCTCAATGAACCATTGCATGCTTCGTTAATGGATATTGGTGCCCCTCATTATGAACACCTCCTACAACAATTCTTTCCTGTAATATGAGTCTGATATGAACTTAGGGCCCACGTTTTCCTGTAGTAACCCGCTGTTGATAATGCCTTTGCACAATAAACAATGCGCTACCCTATCTCTGATGAAGACGTCATTCCTCAATTCTTTATGCCTAGATGCCCTCGAATCCCTACAAGAATGATGAAGATGCTGAAGTGTTGAAGCTCGTATGATAGATCTGGATGACCTACCCTCTTGAATTGACTAGGACGAATAAGTTTCACCACCGAAATCAATGATGGCCAAGGCAATTCGTCGTTAACCCTAATTAGCTCATTGAACTCTCAAAACCTGTTTCCAAAAAGATGAATAATAACAATCATATCCTTTTGGTTCAACTAACCTTTTTATATAGCTTTTAGGGTTTGCATGCATGTCATTTTTTTGGAACATTACAAACCACATGATGATGATATACTAGTGAGCGAACTTGACCTAGAGCGTTCTTTGTCACATCTTTCGAGTTGGAATTTATGTCCAAATAGTCATCAAGAGCCTCCAAGGAATGATTCTTGTAATGTTGTTGCTATTCCCCATCAGATTTTTAGTCAAGGTGATTCAGTTGAGGAGATTAATCATAGTGAGTCTAGTTCTTGGGAGTTTAAGGTTAATCTTGCCAATTTCTTTAATAAATTTCCCATATCGCATACAAGATTGGTGTTAACACTTTTAGGTGATGCAAACCAAGTTTTAATTTTTCAATCCACCCTCCCAGCCCAGCTTTCGAAGTCTTTTTGTATGGTGTCATGCGAAATTTTCGGTATAGAGTCTCGAAAGTGCCATGTGGTCAATGGTAAAACATTTCATCTCCTCTCATCCTTGGTGCATAATGCTTTCAATTTTGCTAATTTCTTTGATTGGGTGATTGAAAAGCTCTATAAAGACCAATTCCATTTTTCTCATTTTTTAAACAGCAAATGGGGTTAATCTCAATTTCTGGTTTATTGATCTCTAATTTGTCCCTATTTTGTTTCACCATTGATCATAATGTGAGTATGCTTGAGTGTGCTAACCAAAAAGATGAGGGAGCCAATGATGGCATAGGAGGGATGAATCATGTATCGTATTCTTTTCTTTCATCAAATTTAAACTTACATAAATTTTATGATCCTATCGATCTATGGATGGAATAAGTTTGCAACAATCAATCTCATCCCGGGCATGATTTCATTTCTCTTTATCCTTCTTTGATTTTCAAACAACAAGTTATAATGGCTTCAATTTTCATTCACATTACTTACAAGCCATCTTTGACTTGTTGTATCATTAAATGTAAAGAAAGCTCAATAGATTCGTTCAGCAAGTGGTTCCATTGGATTTATGATTTTATTTAACACTTGTCTAAATTGGTTAGAGTAGGTAGGACCTGAATAAGCCTCTTTTGGGCAGTAGTGTAGCTTTTTATTCTTGCACCTTTTTGTCTTTTCCTGAAGCTTGGTTTTCAAAGCTCTTAGTATAGTCCTGAGTTTCTGCCATTTTCCTACACAATAAAATCAAACTTTTCTTAAAAGTTATGGTTATAGATTAGATTTATTTTATGCTTTTCAATTTCATGCATTTCAGTTTTAGTACTTTATTTTATCCACACAGTGTTCTGACAACCAGTCTGTGAGTTTGGGATAGCTCTGGACATTTTGCAGGTAGTTGGTGACATTTTGGTAGCGGTTGCAGAGCTAGAATAATGGATCGAGGATGCAAGCAGCAGAGTGCGAGGATGCAAGCAGCAGAGTGCGAGGACCAAAGATTCTGAGGTTCTCAACCGCTCTATTTAGCAGAGCACTTGTCCCAACTAGAGCCAGATGTTATCATATATATAGTAGCCGTGCTACCATATTCTATTTTTCAGATTCTAGTACAATTTTTTAGCCAGTTCCCTTACATATGAGATGTTGAGATGAGCATCTATGATGTATCATTATTTGATTATGGACTATAGTACTCTCCCATGCCATGGCTGAGTCTCAGGACACTCAGATTGGAGGATTGATGTAGTCATTTAGCCATTTGCAGAGCAATCAATAGTGCCCAGAGTTGCATCGGTAGTTCTTCATTGGACAGATGTTGGTTCAGATTGATTGTTTACATGTATATGACTCAGTAGATATTATCTTGTGTTATGGTTATCATTGCTTGTATATTCATTCTTGTGACATGTCTTAGCATCTAGTGTCATAATCTGGCGGTCATATAAATATGTGGACTTGGATGTATTGATATTATGTATGTATGTCCCTACTTAGACCTGGAAGTTCTTGACCCATACTCATTGGTTTTACTCTCCTTAGGGAGAATAGAGGTGATCATTCCCACCATACTCTGGCTTGCTAGTGTTGGTTTCATTGTTCATTATCTCCACCCATCCATTGCCTTCTTGTTAAGTTTACAGCCTGACCTACTACTTGACTTATGGCATGGAGGACCTTTCCCCACTAGAGCCTCTTTGTTGGACAAGCTTCCCTATTAATTTGTGTCTCGGCTTTGAGTTGCCTAGGTTGTGTTGGCTAAACCTGAAGCAAATAGTGCTGCCATCAATACAATGTATTTGGAAATGAAATGAATATCTTATGAAAAATCCCATTCATGAAAAGTAGTGTTTTTAAACATACATGAATGCGAGGCAAGCATAATGAAATTGTCTTTGAAGTATATTGAAACGAATACCTTAAAACATTCATGAAAAGTAGTGTTTTTTAAACATATATGAATTCATGAAGCCTCAATAATAAAAAAATCCGTGTAATAAATGCATGGACCAAGGCTATGGAAATTCGAAGGCCCAAAAAGCAATGGTTCTTAAAAAGTTAATCTAAAGATTGTTGGCCTCACTTGTATTTGACTTGGATTGTGAGCATTTGTTAAGGTGAATAAGCACCTCTGAACGTAACTTATCCATTTGTGAGACACTGCCATCCCCTGTGTTGTTGCTTGTCCTGCATATGCTCTGTGAGTATCCCCTTTCCATATCCAAAAGTGTCATAGTGTCAAGTTGGTAGTCACCCTTTATCCTAACCATTTGATTTTTAGCCTTCACCCTTCATAGCAAATTGATTACAACTATGAAGTGAGTATGGTCTTGAAAGTCTGGTCTGAGTTATAATTAATTAATGAGACTCTATATTTGGTTGATAGATCGCCAGTGAGGTGATTGTTACTTGTTATAATTGTTATTTGAATGATTTGTAAAGCATGTCTTAACCTTTGAACAGTTGCAATAGATGAATGTTAGCTTGAGTTATATTATTGATTACTTGATCATTTACAGATTATTATTTTATCTGTCTAGGCATATTGGATATTATTCTTGATCATGCAGAGATCTGTAGGGTGTACAAGTATGCACCTTAGAACGATTTGGACTCCCTGAGTCCAATGAGACAGCTTGTTTTCAGCTCTGGGCAGTTACAGTGATGATTTGTCTCAAAATACCATTTTGGTGCAGTTTTGCCATGTTGAATGGCCTATCAGAGCAGAGAGGTGATTTGATTGGTTCACCTAGGGCATCATATGAGGGGGTGGTCCAGCAACTTGTTTTTACCATATTACCCCCCTACCAGAGAGTTTGTTGGGCTCAGTTTGACACGCTGGTACTCTAGGAGGCAGTTCCAGCCATATCATATTTCCCGAGGCAGATTTAAAATAATAAAAATGGCTACTGAAGAATTCGATTTGGGATACCGAGGCAAGGAAATGACATGGGATGAGTTTTGATGATGAGTGTGATGTCTTCCACTCCTTCTCCAGCAGTTTCAACACTTGGATGGACTCACATCCATCTCTTCGGCATATTTTATTATTTTCTGAGATTTTGGAGGCTCACAATTTCCTCAGAGAGGCACTATTTTGCATTTAAAATATTATATTTATTTTTTGTGCCATGGGGACACACTAGGGGAGTTAGTTAACACCCCCTAGACCCACCATGAGCTTTATTTATTTTTTATTGAGTGGGATCCCCTCTCCTAGGGTGATTTGGTCCATTGATATATTATATTATTGTATTGATCCATGTACTTTATGTTGAGCTCATCTCAATCGTTGATTAGAACATTTTGATCTTTTAATCTAAGCCACCCATTTGAAAAGTGGTTATGATTTTGGTTCTCTTATTCCTATTTAAAGGAGGGAGCTTCTCATTGTAAAGATGGGTCTTTGGCTCTTGGATCTGGATAATAGAAAAACTATTTTTGTGGAAATTCTTGGATCTCCTTTGCATCTGGTGTTCTTCGATGGTGATTGGAAAGTCTATTGCTTCCTAACATTTGGGTATTTGTTGTGAGATCTATATTTTTTTGGAAACCTTGTTTTGTTTACAGGAGGGCGACTTCACTTGGGCGTTTTTGCAGGGTTTCCTCAATTCGCTTGTTTGGCATCGCTTGTATCAGGGGGTTTTCATTAGTATCATTGTGATCTATGATTTCATCTTGCTATTTTTTTGTAGTATTTATTCTTTTCTCTCGACACATCAAATCTGATATGGTTGACGTTTGTTGTGCAAGAGAGAGGACGCATTGGCTTCCTTGGGCAAATCGTTTCACGTAGAGGCTTCCTCCAAATCTTCTCAAATTGATCGGGACAGCATAGATCATCATCATCAAGGCATCTACAAGGTTATCCAGATAATATCTGTAGGTTAGTTCTTATTTTCTTGATCTCAATCCATTGGCAACTTCATTTTTATGTTAAACCCCTAAATATAAAAAATCAAAAAATATTATAAATCAAACCGCTTAATCTTTTGGCAAACCATTTCTGGGTTTTGTAGATCGAGTCAAACCCTAAGTGGGTCCTTCTAGACGTTTTGCTTAGGTGACTCCATTGGGCCCAAATCCCAAGGCATTGCTCTCTAAAGCCTAGCGCTACCCCTCATTTGGCCATTTTCTCTTGCGATTTGATCTTGTTCCTGAGGCTCAGGTACTTTGACACTGCTAAACCTTCCTTCGAGTCTATCCCGTGGTACTAGATAGCCCCAATTATGTTCTTACGCTCCCAGCATTGGTCATGTTTCCCAAGGCAGTGGATATCATCATCTTTTGCTAGTACTATAATTCTGGATCTAGTAATAGGCTCATAAGTCACTTGTATTTCAAACTTGGATCGATTTCATACATCATAAACTCCTGATCCAAGCCCTAATTCACTTTGTGACTTCATCCATAGATCTAGGGTTTACTTCACCTTACACCTTACGTACTTCAACTTCATTTGATTTGATCTGGTGTTTTGGTCTGATCTCTCCTGTCGAGAGTAGATCTGTGTCTCCCCCATTGTTGTCTTGGGCTAAGACATCATGAAGTGAAGATTGCCTCTATTGGCATGACAACCATCCATTTGGGAGTCGAGGCTATCTTGGTTCCACCTCTTTAGTTGCCCATCCCTCTACCGTCCATCCTGGATCCACCTCATAGAGGCAACTACTAGTTTGGTGATAACAAGAACAAATCTAGGATCTGTGATACAAAAGGTGTAAGTCTATCATGGTTCACTGGAACCATCTCTCCTAACATTCGAGGTCGAATGGAGGGATCTCAAAATAGAATTATGTCTGGAGGAAGAGCTAGAAGAGAAGATAGACCGGGTGATGTGCCACCACCTGGAGTGGGGGACCTAGCAATGTACCTAGATGGAATTGGAATTTTTTGATAAATACTCTTTAAATAGAGTTGAGCTCCATCTCTTTTTACAATAAAATAATAATTGTTTTCCTTGATCCACTAATCTCTCCAAGAACAATGATAAAATGATCTTGGAGTCTTCTACATCCATGCTTTTCTCCAAAGAAAACAATACAATATTGCTCTCTCATAACTAACTCTTGTGGCAAATCAAACAATGATAAAATAATGAAGTGGTTCTAGCACGTGTATCCTCTCAAGGTGGATACATTCACCATCTAGGGTTTGAAATACCTAAATATACTCCACGGTAGAACATGTGGCTTCCATAATTGAGACGTCCCATCAACATGCATGGAAACGTGTGCAATGAAACCCCAAGAGTAAACTTATGCCTTCATCTTGGGTATGAACCAAGTAAAACCTCCTAAAATGGCACGTGTGAACTCTTCCAAATCAAATAGTGTGAACAAGTGTGCTAGAACTCCTCCAAGTGGCATGTGTGGGTCCTCAGCAAGTCGCACCATCAATAGGCATGAAAAAGTGTGCCATGAAACCCTCAAGGCTAGGATGCCTCCTCAACCAACTCATAAGACTTGGTCTCCAAGGCGTAACAACCCTCTTCAATGTGCAAAAGGCTAGATCCATGAAGAGAGAAGTCAAAAAACCATATAAAAATTTGCATCCACATGGCTAGTCATCACAATGCTGAACCAAATCCAAGAAGTAATGGGATAGCCCCTCGAACAAGTAATAAATTGTGACCAAGTGCGAAAATGCCTCAACATGTGTCATGTGCTCCACTAAGAGTAGTGGTCCACATCGTCCTAACTCCATCCATGTGTTAAGATCATCCACATAAGCAATAACGGTCAAGTAGTAGGCCTCCATCAAGTCAAAGTCGTGTAGAATAGCCATTGGGAGGATCCACCTAGAAAAAGAGTTCTAGCGAGGAGCACCCTCCTAAAACCATATGCCAATTCTATTTAGATTCTTTATCAATGCAAAGCCAACCCATTCAAGCTAGGGAATCCCTCTAATTGAGCCATCATACATCACCCACATGTAACCTCTTGGAGGGATACATCATCATAAAACTAGGCCAAAGGTGTACACTCCCTCCAAATGAAGTGTGAATGTGTTGAGTATATCATCATTAAGCCAAAGAAGCTCATATGACCTAGGGTGCTCACATACAAAGGTCCAAACCACATCAACTCATGCCATAATATAGCCATTGAGAAGGCTAAGTCATCATAGAAAAGGGCATACATGAGAAGCGCTCTACTCCAACAAACCACCATCCACTATAATTATATGATTTCATAACCAATCCATCAAAAATCACTTGGGCGCTCCTCCACAAAAGTCATGTCTCATCATATAATACCAATACAAGGGGTGGATCACCATACATATGTGCAATGAACAATACCATGATACCAAGATAAATCATGTGTGGCAAGGTGCAAGCACCTCATCACATATCCACTAGGAGGCATCTCCAAGCCAAGCACATGGGTGCAAGCAAAACTGTCGTGAATGTGTGTACCCCTAATCCATCCATTGTTATGAAAATCACATGTGAAACCCTCATACAATATGAGGGGTAACACTAAGCAAAGTAGCAAATCATAAGCAAGCCACATAATAGAATTCAACAATGACATCCATACACCTTCGAACATGGAGATTTTCTTAACGTGCATAGGTATCCTTTTAAATATTTCATTAAGAACACTATTTGAAGATAAACATGATACATGTGCAATAGTCCATGACTACAAATCACACCTACACCCCTTGGGAAAGCTCTCATTCAGAATATGAAAAATAACCCAAAATGTCTTATTTATCGGACTCTAATGTTAATTAGCTATCAACATCAAACCACTATTACCACCTTAAAATCCACCAACCCAGTACTCGATAATAAATCAAGCATCTTTGACTATCCTCAAATTTGGAATCGATCACCACCAATTGATTCTACCATCGATCATCAAACTCAAACCCAAATGTCAAATGTCAAATGTCAAATGTCAGACAGGTCCACTAAATTTGACAACACCAACACCACCCACCCATGCTTGCCACAATAGTGAATGAGAAAGATCATATTGTATCAATAAATCAAGCACATATAATGATCTCATTAGGTGGTACCTAGCAAATCTACACCCTTCTGATTTTACCAGAAAACAGACTACATGGCCAACATAGTAGAGTATTCAATTTTATCCCCAAACATCCATTCTAAAAAGTTACGTGATGCATAATGGCTACCATTCAAATTGGTAAGCACCAAGAGCCCTTATTTTACTATAATCAGCAAGCACCCCTAATATGAATATGCCCCAACTCAATTCAATTGATTACGAATAATATTAAGCAACACTGAAATGAGACAGCTAAGCAAACATCATAATTTGAGCACTGAATTAAGGATTTATCATGGAAATTCCAGCTTAGGTTTTGACTTTCCTTTCTGCTTACCGTTTGCTTATTTTATTTATCTTATTATTTTGCACATAGTGAATCCCCGTCTGAACCACTACATTACACATTAATACTCAATATTTTGTCTATTTGTGATTGATATAATAGTATATAGCTCTGTAATTATTGGATTATTTTGCTTGATATAATAAATATACTAGATAAGCTGTGGGGCCTGAATCTATGAGCTGTTAATGGATATCTCATCTCTCAGGAGGAATTACAAACCCATTTACTCCAAGTGATATTGAAAGACGATTTTGCAAGGAAGAACAAATCAGAAAACTATGGATTTGTCATCTGTGGCATGTTTCAAGAAGTGGATGAACTTAAGGCCCCAAAAAATCTACGAAGATCAAAAATTCATACTTGCTCCATTCTGTAATCCTATCCTGTAACTGACTGAAACATTGAAAGAACCATATTCTTGTCATTCTATTGACGGTTCATATAAAATATAGTCAACTTGATGTGCTGCATCTCACAGGCATTACAGTGATACACGCTTATCTACTTCAGAGTTTGCCCTGCTGTAATAATGGAACACAGATTATTGGAAAACATATTATAAATCATAATAAATCCTTGTAATCTAACAAAGATAATGTTATCTTCTAACAAAGCCAAAAAAACAACTATGATCATTAGAAAGAAAATATGTCAATATTGAAAGCAATGCATCTTGTAGTAAACCTACCTGCAACATTGAGACTCTATCTCCAACAACGGCAGTTTCACCAATGACTACACCTGTGCCATGATCAAGCAAAATGCCCTTTCCAATACGAGCAGCTGGACACAACCCAAATGATACATACTTTAGGTTATACAGCTCTCCAGTCATTGACATTTTTCTAACAGTGGTGTGAGCTCACAACCAAGACAAAATGCTAAAAAGAAGGTGGAAAAAAGCCATGGCTAATGTTACTAGGGCAAAAATTCAAGCTTGTCATCAGCCAACAATCCTGTACAAATCAGATTGCAAATTTTGTTGCACTTACTTCTAAGTTATTTATGATATCTGTTGGAAATCCCCATGAGCAAGAGGATATGACAAATTGCATGAGGCCCTATTTCTTAGCTTGTTATAAGCAAGAATATTGTAAGTTGGAAATTTGAACCCATTTGGAATGGATACACTCTATATAAATGATCTTTGGAATAAATCTGTTCCAAGAGTGATAATTCAAAATTTGTATGCATTCAAATATGTAAAACTATCTCTACATTTGTTTCCATATTTTTGTACTACGATATGAATTCCCTTCCAATTTCAAGCTAAGATGGTCATTAATGGCAGCATACCTGGATGAATATCCACTGCAAAGACCTGTGAAGGAAAAGCAGAATCACTGAGTCAGATAAAAACTCAAACCAAATGAAGAAAATTATAACTTTGTACTATCGTGGGATTTAAAATTCTGCTGAAGCTTTGTATTGTATATGGGATGCCTGTTATTAGACAAAAACCACCTCACTTATACGGCTTTGCAATGCTAAGGCTAACACATGCTGCCCTCGATTCCATAATGCATGTGCAGCACGATATGACTGCAAAGCATGATATCCCTATAAAAAAGTTACAAATCAAGCAGAATTAGTATTTGATCTGAAGCATTAATTCCCTGCAGACAAACAAAATAAACAAACCAATATACAACATGTCCTTAACCTATAAGAAATCATTGATTCTTGTTATAACACAGAAATTCCTTCCAGCAAAGAATAGAGGAATATGGATAACTAATAGGATAAAGAGCCAAGATCACTTCACTCTGAACATATCTCACTTTAGGTTGGTGATTTTCCAACCACGGGGGACTTCCCTAAGTAGCCTAAAGTATTCACTGATGAATAAAATGGACAAGTATGACCCCAAATAGCTAAAGTAAGTTGCCATCCTCAAACTGCTAAAGTAAAATGCCACCCAGAATAAATCAGCGAGTAAATAAGTAGGCAAGCAGGAAAATTGAGAAATCAATCCTAAATGCATTATTACTCAAGTGTAGACAAAAACCTTTTGTTGTTCTGCGCTACAGAAGTGTTGGACAGCAAGTTAAAAACACTACAACCAGCATAGATCCATCTTAAACTCAGATCTACCAAGCACCTAGAGGGATCCAATTTGTTGGTGTAATTTTTTTTTTATCTTAACTTTTTTTACTTTTTAGAAAAAATTACACGTAAGTTTGAATGGATTTATGTTGGTTTTAATTTTTTATTTTAAAAGCCAACATAGATTTTTTATTTACATTTCATTTGCTTTTGATTTTTTATTTTATGAGCCGACATGAATTTATTTTTTAACTACTTTTTTATTTTTTGTAGTGTTACGTTCGTACATGAATCTCCCCCATACTGGGCTGTAGAGCACCTCGCTACTCTCGGTGCAAAAATGCTGGCAACACGCCAAATCCCTAAACTAAGTAATAAATATGAATGGATATACAAACCAATGCAAAATAGACATTTACAACAACCTATTTCTGTGTAAAAATAAGGCAGGACTGCGAGCTAATCTTGTAGTTTTTATGCAGAAAACACTATTAAATGCAGATATTAGATGATACTTCTATGTATGCAATCAAGTAAACACTAGCTTTCCTTAGTTTTTGGGTAAAAAGTCAAAAACCAGCAAGCTAAACTGGCCACTTTTTGACAGAAAAATCCAAAAAAACTAATGCAAACTTACTAACCTAAATTACATAGATGCACAGATATTCATGAAATATTAATTTTAGTTTGTTTTTTAGACGATTAAACTACCAAGTGACAAGTACCTTATTATGTAGTTGATAATGAATGAAAGAAGCTTATTATGTAGTTGATAATGAATGAAAGAAGGTAAGTAGGAAAACAAAAGCCATTTGAATCCTACCACTCAATTCCAGTGAAGAAAGCAATATGAAAAAGTAAAGACCCCAAAGATATAGAATTTCTCACACCTGGACACGAGAATGCTCACTAAAAAAGTATTTGAAAGATCTTTATTGCCAAGGGTTGTAGAATGAACAAATTACCGGACAGGTGGGAAGACACCAACACTCTCAAGGATCCTGGTTTGCCAAGATTTTTCAACTTCTCAACATCACCTGGGATAGGAAATAATCACAATAACCATTGTGAATTCATCCAACCAATACCTACGCTCTAATGCTCACTCTCAATCACAACTCTCTGAGAGAATAATGGAAGCAAGTAGGGGAAAGAAGAAAGCATTGATGTTTTCCTCAGTCCTTGTACAATGATTTATAGAGGTGAGAATCATAAGAATAGAGTTCCAATTCTAAAGTACAATCAAGAAGAGAACTAGGCTCAATTGCCTAAGATAGAACTCGAAAAATAACCTTACGTATATAGCTTTAAATCCAAGCAACGAATGAACTCAATGAAGATGATAAGAAGCCCTGAAGAATGTGCTCTAGCTCCAAAGAGAATTGTGGATGAAGATAGAATAAAATTTTGTTGAATATAGACCTCCTAGGGCACCCCCTTTGCCAAGAATAGCACTGCACATGTAATAGAACTCCTCCAACTCCAAGAATAGGCCAAGTGATTCACTCCAAAAGAAGAGAATGCATGATAAAGTAAGACACAAGGAGAAAATCCTCTCTAGTGTGCACTTCCCAAGGATAAATATAGAAACTATTTTGGGAATATGGTCGAGTCTTTGTTTAGAGTGAAAGGAAGGCTTGTTTCTTGTTTTGCATCTATTTAGCTATAGTTATGACGACATACTCTGATATATTATCCATTTTTGGGTATATTTTCTAATCTTGAATAAATAAAATAATAAATGAGTTGATCAATTGACCTTATGTTGTTGATGAGCTGACCTTATGTTGTTGATTAGCTCATCTATTATATTGATCTTTTGATGTTTATGTGACATTATGATTGCTTAATGATCATTATGTTTCTTGTGAGTTTAATTGTGCACATTAGCTTTTATGTTAACAATTGTTATTACTTATGGTGTGTTATGACCAGTGTTACAAAAACTGGACCGGAACCAGCAAAACCGGCCGGTCCGACCGGTTTTGGGGCCTCACCGGGTCAAACCAGTTTTGACCGGTTCCGTACGGAACCATCCGGTTTTGACCAGTTCCTTACATAACTGTACAACAACACTAAACAAGGTTTTTTTTTTTTTTTTAATTTAAAAGTTGGTTGAGTGGGGAAGGTTCTAGTGAAATATGCTCAGTATGGCACATACCAAGAGCACTTTTTGCAAATTTGTGTATAATGGTTTGGATTCACATGGTTGCACATGAATCCAAACCATTATATAATGGCATATATATATAATTTTTCAAAATTTAAGAAGTTTTTGTATTTTGGTGGACCGGTTTTGTGATCCGGTTTTTTTCCTGGTTTTGGTCTAGGTCCGGTTTTCAGGGTCGACCGGTTCGACCACCAGTTCGGTTTTTCTAACCTTGGTTATGACTTGGAGTCACTGGCTGTGTTGAGTTGTATGCGAGTACCATAAAATTTGATGAGATTGCAAGGACATTATCTCAAGACCTGCACTAACCTAGTTCAGATGTTGGGAGCAACACAAAACATTAACATCAAACCGTTGTGGAGACACACCTTGGGAAGGGATTCAACTCAATGTGGGTAACATTACCCTAGGTGGCTTTATGTACCCTAGTGGGGTAGAAAAAGGGTGAAGTAATACTTGTTTAAGGTCTTTTTATGTTACTTAAGTGAATTTAGGGTTTGTAGCCTAGGGGGCTAAGATTATGAGTTATGAGTGACATTCATGTGACCTAGCTTTTACTGCCTAACCTTAAGTTCTCTGGAATCATCTTTATAATTTCTAATTATTTTCTAGGGGAAGATTAGACTAGGGGAGAAGAGAAAGATGCTTTTTTGTTTTTAGCAGTGTTACACGGGGACGCGTCCCGGAGGGTTGGGGACGCGTTTCGGCGTTTCGAGCGTCCCGGGGACTCCGAAACTCCACCCGAAACGTTTCGGGACGTCCCCGTTTTGGCAAGACGTGGGGGGACGCAGGCCGAAACGTTTCGGTGGGTTGCGAAACTTGGGGGGACTTCCTGGCGTCCCCCCCCCCGAAACTCCAAAACTTGTGGGCGTCCCCCCCCCAAAACTCCGAAACTTCGCTGAGACTTCCTAAGGATATTTTCGATTTTTTTTAATTTTTTTTCTTAATTTAAAAAAAAAAGTTAAAAAAATTTAAATAATTCATTAAAATTTTAAATTTTATAAACTTATTATACTTATATTATATAACTGATATTATTTAATATTTATATATTATTTATAAAGTTAAATCATTTATAAAGTTTTTAAACATTAAAAAAAAATCAAAAACTAAAAATAAAAAGTTTAAAAATTTAAATAATTCATTATAGCTTGGACTTTATTTATAGACTATAGTTATTATTCATACCGATGACTAAGTCTTTGACTCTTTCCTATTTTTGAGCAATCTTAATTTACTATTTTAGTATTTAGTATTTCAAT
>LPNX010945905.1:0-39444 GCA_001517045.1 Pseudotsuga menziesii
ATCAAAACCAATCATACTAACAAGAATTGAATAAAAACATAATATTGTTATTTATACATTGTATAACAATAAATTTAACTTATTTAGATCATAATACAAAATATAATATGATTTATGTATACTTTAATAGAAATTGTTTCTTCATGGCCTCTTTAATGGGAAGCCAAGAAACTAATCATAAAGTTCAAAACCAATGGTGGAGTTAATAATAAGAATGCAGCATTCTCATTAGAGGCTCAATCTTTAGTTGTTTATGTGCATCTGCTTTTTACTAAAATTTATTAATAAATATTGATATTTGATTTTCTTTTAATTATGTCGATAGGCATTTAGATATTATCTCACATTTTAGACTTGCTTGAACTGATCAACAAGATTAACCCAAGTGTAGCAAGTGTACAAAAGAGATTCATTTCATGGTCGTCATATCTTGTTATGCTTAAATGCATCCAGATTAAGATTTAAATAAGCTTCAGTTAAAGGGTGGTTAAAGAAACGGGTAATAATTTGTTTTTGTTTTTTCACATCATTTTATGGTTTCTTTTGTCTATTAAATAGTATTTGTGTTGTGCTTATATTAACCCTAACAATCTTGTATGAATAATGGATATAAAATCATATATTTTAGACTCTGTTTAACAACGACCTATCTTCACAAAACTAATTAGTTGGTTGTGCCTATCTACATTCACCAACCACTTTACTTGTGGATGTTTATTATTTTTAAACTTAAAGATATACTTCCACTAATTTTAACAAGGAATATAGAAGTAGAGCTTCAATGTTTTGTCTAATTTTTTTCTATAAAAATTAATCAGTTAGCCAGTTAACCTCCTAAAACTCTATAGGGGAAACTAGCAATATTTTTATATTTCCCTAGTCCTTAGAATAAAGGAACCTCCAACCATGGTCATAACCATAATTTTTTATAGTTATTCTATGTTTAAAATCCATATTCTATTGAAATACTAAAGTAAACTCATAAGGATTACTTTTGCACATCTCGCACATCAGTTAGTTTTCTAAGTGGTATGTTTTCTTCGGTCCAGAAATGTGCTCATGTGAAAAATATGAAAATGTTACAATGCTCCAATCAAAATTACATGAACGGCCCCAGATCATTTCACTTATATTGTTATATTTAGTTCGTTTAAAAACACAACCAGAACATATTCTCATATCACAATTTTTTTTGGTTAATACATCCTTTGAACCTTAAAAAAATAGGTGAATCAAGTAAACTAATAATCTCCAAGAATAATTTTATATAATATATATGCTCATAGCCTTCACTCCTTCACGGAGTATAATATACATGCTCATAGAATTCATTAGTACTTGCCTATAGCACGAGATTATAGATTGACAGGTGGAAGGAATTTTGTTTGCTTGATTTATTGGAAAAACATTAGTTTATGTATAATTTGGATAAAATATTATGATTATAATGAACCTAATTCTCTTAATGTAATGTTCCTTTTTGGAAATTTTATTAAAATGACCAATTTTTCAAATTTTTCCCAATTTCAACCTTTGACTAGTTTTGATGTCTAGGTCTCCAAATTGGCTGAAATGCTCCCAAATATTCTGAGAAGGTATATTAAAGATATTAATACTTTAATATTATTTTCATGGATGATTTATGACCCTCCAAAAACTTCTTCAAGCTGGTTTAATATTTTATCCAAAATGGGAATTTTTACTAGCAATTTGGGGTTCCAATTCCCCCAGGGTAAATGCTGAAAATGGCTTTCCAAATGATCCCAAACCCACTTGAATTTATGAACAGAGGAAGAGTATTTTTAAGGGAAATTATTCATTCCTCATGTGCATCATTATTCAGTTTATAAGTACTGTTATAACCCTCTCCCAAACAACTATAAAATCACTAGTTCGACCCTTGGGAAAATGGCACCGAATCTTCTCCAAATGCAAATAAACTGAGTAAGATGAGTTCAAATGCTTATGTTATGGACATGAAACTTGTAATACTAATAAATTTCAGTCCATTCATCATAAATATATGAGATAAACATTCTTTCATTTGAAATCATTAGCATTACAATGGCATACATCATTATAGTGGGGGAAATGGTCACTGTTTGCTCATTAATAATCACTTTTACATACAACCATTTGGTATTTGACATGATAATTTCTGAATATTAATATTATTACAATCATAAATGTTCCATGATAATCTCTCCCAAGGAGTACAATATCTCACTCAAAGTGCAATATCAATAGAGTGGGAAAATGGTCATTGTTTGCTCATTAAAAATCACTTTCACAGACAACCATTTGGTGTTTTGGACTGATACTTTATAAATATGAATAAAACAGTATATTAATATTATTACAATAATAAATTTACCATGATAATATCTCTCAAACTTGAGTACAATATCTCACTCAAAGCACAATCCCTCCATGAGTAAGAATATGCAAGAAAAACTAGGAATGGTTGAGAGAATGGGTTGCACTAGAAGAAACCACGAGCTTCACTGTATCTTACACCTAAAAATAAAAACTCCATTATATATCTATTAAATACCTGAATGTCCTCTCCAAACACCAACTTGGATGGGAATATTTCACCCTCGAAATTGGCTAAGGCAAGAAACTAATCATCCACTAGCTTTCTCTCTTCAAAAATGAAAATTTCTCAAATGATCCAAAGCTCCCTTAATTCTTTGTTCATGACATTTATAAAGTTTCCAAGCTCACTATGGGTCGAATTCCTTCCAAAGAATTCCACTTGTACAACAATTCCTAATCTCCCACTTCCACCAAATCACATGTGGAAGCATATTAGCTGCCCTAACTCTCTTTAGCGCCCTCTTGGAGCTATTTTTAGCCCTGACATGTCATATATTTCATATTTCAGCCTTAATATCTTATTTGTGTCATAGGTGTCATAGCATCTACATCATTGTTGTCATAGAGCTAGGGACTCTAGTCCAAGTGTCTCACTCGCTCCAAAATTCCTCTTCCTCTTCCATGGGAGTTACTCTTCCACTCCAATTCGACCTTAATTGATTCATTCCAAGTATATTAACCTTCCAACTCATCCCAATACCCTTGGTATTCTTATGGATTTGAAATTACAAGAGGAGGATTCCATGTGGCATATAAAATCTAGCTAGTGGGAGTTCCACATCCTCCATGTGTCTCCATGATCAATTTCCACTTTGATTTTTCATTGTATTTATTTATTTATATCCTTTATTAAATATTTATTCCATTCTAATGTTCAAACATCATTTATTGTCCCCCTTATTCCAAATCCCAAAGCTTCCACCCCCAACCTAGGAAACTAGTATTTTTTCTCCTTGGAAATTATTTGACCCTTAGCATAAATTTGACAAAATCTCATGAATATGGAAAATGTGATAAGGCCATTGTAACCCAATGCAAAATTTGGGACATGACAAATCCTCCCTTCCCAATATTTCTTGTCCTCAAGTAATTTCAAACATAGGTGTTGAAGAACCCTCTTTCTGTATGATTCTTTGAAGTTACCACATAGTTGCCCAAATTTGAGTCTTTGAGATTCCATGAAGATTTTAGAGAGGAACCGCAATGCTTTCTGCTGCACTACTTTGATTAAAATCACTTTATTAAGTGGGGAATCCATCTCCCATACTGCTTGTTTCCCAAAACAATTGAAATCAATGGGACTAAAAACTATTCAAGGGTCTCATTGCTTGTATTGCACTCCAACAATTAAGAGTGCTCTCCAACCCATACCATTACGAAAGAGAATTACGAGATCCTATTTTCTTGTATGAATTCTTCCAAACATCATGTGTACATAATATATATCATCAAATTACATAACAACATAATAAAAATGTACATAAAAAAGGTGCCTTATCAAAAAATCATGAAAGTGCTTATACCTCCAAGTAAGTAGGCCACCATTTTCCAAGTGCATACAAGCTTCAAGTGACCAATCAAATCTGATCCAATGACATAGGTGAGGATCCCATATCCTATAATGCTGCTCCAAAAGGATGTGATATGCATCAAAATATTCAGCCATGTATTCTTTCATCCAATAAGTGAATGAAGAATCTCCACTAAAATCTGAACCAAATAATGAGCAAAAACAACAAGGAGACTTCAAATGAGTCAAAGAAGTCTCACCCATACATCCATGAATGATAGAATAATAAAGATATAAGAAAGTATGTGGATGGAAAAAAAATGTTCTCCAATCATAAATCTATTCACCCCGGTGTTGGATGAAGTTCCTCCAACATCAAATGAACCAAGTGTTGAGCAATAAAAACCATGAGTCTTCAAGTCACTCAAATGCATATCATAGGTGCATCCATGTAGATGTGCATAATCATAAAGTAAAAATGATGCTGCTTCAAATGTGAATAATAATGTGCTACAACCATGTCATCATAAAAAGTAACTGTAGGAGTTCCATACTCCTCATGTGGCACCATAAAAAAGAACCCTTTCACCCATACTTCATTGAGACTAATGCTGCAAAACATGGAATTGTAGGATGTAGGAGAATGAACTAACACACCCAAAGGATAAAAAAGTGGATAAGTTTCATCATGGGAAGGATCCATATGGGTAGTATCATGCATCTCCTTCAAAAGTTTGAAACCTTTGTCATATATTGGTTCCAATGTAGAGGAATCATGCTCTTCTTTAAAATTGCATAACCTTCATCAAGAGACAGTTCAAGTTCCTATTCCACCACATCAAGTGTTTGGATCTCTTCAGGTTCATCTTCAAACACATCAAGTACATTCAAATTTCCATATTTTTCATGATCCACCATGTCATTAGAATCCTCCAAACAATCTACCATTTGACAATCTGAAACATAGGAGGAAAAACAATTATCTTGCAACTTTTCAATAAGTTGCTCATTTTGAATTGTGAGTTTATGATTATCCTCATTATTATTCAAGTATGCATCATGTAACAATTAATTAATCTCAAAAAAATGGTTTCTATCAAAACCAAATATATGAGTTACCTTTGATGTGTCACATTGCTCTTTGAATCTTCTCCATGTATTCAAGGAAGGATGTTTCCTCCAATGAAGTAGCTCTCCAACAAGAACTTGACACTAATGCTTGAGTGTCATAGAGTATGCTAAGGGACTCTTGGATATTATTTTCATTCATATTTAAGGACCCTTCAAGAGAATGAGGCTCTTGCAAATGAACCTCCTCATCTTCTTCCTTCTTGCTTGGACCGACTTCTTGAAGCTCAAGTGGTGACAGGGAAGTTATCATTAGTTCTTCATTAGCTGCTACAATCTCTTCATATTTATGCTCATGAGAAATTTGTCTTGCAGCAACATTTTGAAATCTGATATCTATGTCACCAGCATAGAGTTGTGAGAACCCATCAGTAGGTATGTTTTCACAATTCAATGATCCATCAATAAATTCTATTTGATTTTCACAACCCCTATCAGTAAGGATTGTGTGGTTGTATTCACATTCCTCTTTATGTTCTTTTCTATAATCACCTTGAGGTAATTCAAGATCCACTTCATGATTATTTGTTTATTTATGTAATGGTGCATATATTCTATTTTTATCCTTTTTAGACAAAAAATTATTCCACACATTCCACATGATGTCTGTAAAAGTGTTTATAACTTCCTCATTTATAGGGCATAATAAATATTTGCTCTTTTCACAAGAAGGTTTTTTTTATTTAATGATTTCATATTTTCCTTCTTGTGCTTAAATCCATACTTGACAATATATTCTTGTAAATAATACCTTTCATTAATGCCCACTCTCAAAGTTTGATACTCCTCGAAGCATGCTTCAATATCTATGGTTGTGATATCTTCTTTCGTTGGCTGGGGAGGAAGGAAAGTAGGCATAGTGGGTCTATTGTGAATACAAGACATGTATGCAACTTTTTATTCAATTTATGGTTTTAATGCATAGGTTCCAATACCATGCTCTGATACCACTATAATGTCTTGTTGAGGCCTGGAAATTCATAGGCAACAACAGCAAGGGATTCTCCCCAGTCAACGTTCCCAACTAGCCCGTGACTATTTGGTGTAGGGAATCCGTCCGGTTTGTGGTCTGGCCACCGTAGGTCAAGTAAAAAAAACAAAAGGTTTTACCGGTTGCAGCCCAGTCCACCGTGTATATTTTTGTATTTTTTACTTAAGTATGATATGCAAGTGCCTATTTAACCATGCAGGGTGATAAAGGATGCAGGGAGTATTCACAACGTGATGCGCAAGTTCTTACCTCTCGTCTTAGAACTCACAAGCATCTCGATCACATATGTAGCAATAAAATAAAACTAACTATCTATCTATCTATACCCGGGGAGCAAAATTGTAACTTATTTATGAGTAATGTGTATTGTGCATGCATTATAAAGAGAAATTACAGATAGCTGATATTCCTTCCTTCAACACATGAACGATTAGATATATTTAGACAATCAGATAGCCAATTGTTTATGAATAGCATACATTACTCATGGTGGTAAATCCACAGAATAAACCAGAAATCATTCGAACAAGAACATAGGCTCTAAGAGTTAGAACGATCTCACAGTTAATGGACAAAAGCTGGAAAAACAAAATAGTTCATCTTTCCGCAATCCACAGCATAACATTTGAAAGTCCCACCAATCTTTCTCCAACAGACAAACAATAATTCTTTATTGCAAAAAAAAGCAGTTCTTCTTACAATATCGCTTTTCATGTCTAACTGGGAAAAAGCCCTTTGTTCTTCTAAGTTCTCTATATTTATACAAAAAGATGAGACTGTTGGGCTGCCCACAAATAACCTTTGGGCTTCCAAACTCTTCGCCTCCCAAAATTTCACTTATATCGAGTGTTTACAAAATGGTTACATATTACAAAAGTGAATGATCATTCGCGAGGAGGGCCCCACTTGGGTATTCAAAAATTTCTTCCACGCCAAAGCCTCAGAGGCAATGCCTTCAAACGCACAAGGTTCCAAGAATTGAATGTTTATCTCGAATTTAGCAGCTTGGTTCTTGATGGCCTCAATTCTGGCTGCACTCAAACCAAGCTGGTCCTCCAATAGTTGTACACTGATGGCCGAATGATCCACTTCACTCCTTAAGATCTGGTCGTCGAGGGCCTTAATGTGTTGTGTTTTTGCTTCCTCCTCTTGATACCTCTTTTGTAAAATCTCCACAAACGATTTGTGGTCTGGAAAAACATCTAGCCTCTACTCAGCTTCTGTTTGGCACCGGTTGTAGGTAATCAGGAGCCTTCTGAAGAATTCCAAGCAAGCTCCTTTCGTTTTTCTAACAGCTTTTTTGAAATCTTCTGCTATGTTTATAGCAAACTCTAATAAGTCATAATCTTGCTGCAGGGCCTGTCGACCATTCGAGGGCAGCTCTGGAGGAGTTTCCTCATTATTTTCCAACCTCACCATTCTTGCTGTTAGGACTTCCAGAACGTTCTGAGATCTATCAACAAAATAAGAGGAAGTCTCTAGAATTTCCTCTAATCGGCCATCTACTTGCAAAACTTTGCATCTCTCCTCCTCTATAGCAGTTTGCAGCTGAAGCATTTTGGCCTTTTGTGTCAGCACATGTTCCTTGAAAGGTTGGAGGTCAACCTGCTGCTCTTTTGCTGCCTGTAAAGCTGTTGTCAGAGAAGTGACATGTTCTTGAAGTCTTGCCTCTTGTTCTTAGGCTTGCTTCTCATTTGCCTCCAGTGGTTTTCTACAACTCTAAGTGTTCTATCCTTCCCATCAGCTGTTCCTTTTCCACCCTTAGCTCTTGATACTCTTGCTGCACTCTCTCCAGACACTCTTGTGTAGTTTCCATAGACCTCCTTTCCGCTTGTAGAATATGCAGTTCATCCTTTGAAGACCTCATCTCCTTTTGTATGTCTTCATATTTCCTCTTTAGCTTGTTGCTTTCTTCTCTTTCCTTTCTCAAGGCGTCTTTCAATTGAGCATAAGACTTCTTGGATTGCTCTAGATTGGTCATGATTTTGTCCACATTATCCTCCGAGGCGTGCATCAATGCAGCTCCTGCTCGAATGGTGAATCTAGGATCTCGGTCCATCCCATATACAACAGTTGTATCCGTTATCATTTTCCCAGATAGACCTCCTGTTGCGACCTTCTTTTCAGTCCTCTTCACTATTCTCTTGGTTTCTCTGTCATAAAAGATGGTATTAATATCAGGGATTTCTTACCCTGCCTTCTGTACAAAAGGGACCAGCTTGAGTGTGGGGACCATAGATTGCCCAGATATGATGGCAATCGGTATTTCTGGGTCCTGAACCTCAGGGTTTTCTATGTCCTGTGTCTGACCGCCAGCTGTGTGAGAGGCTGACTCTTCTGTCTTTGTCTGGGTCAGCTTTAGCCTCTCTGCTTCCTGCTTCTGAAGCTCTTCATCAAGCTTTCTTTTCTTTTCTTCTTCTTCATTCCTTGCATCTTCTTCTGCTTTTCTAGCTGCCTCCTGTGCAGCCTTTCTTTTCTCTTCTTCTTCTCCCTGCAACCACCCTACAGCTTCTTGTGCCAACCTTTGGGCTTCCTTATTTCGTTTTCTGGCTTCTTCATCAGCTTTTGCTTGTTCATCCTACCCTTTCCCACATTTTGTGGTTATCTTCTTCTTGAACCTTCTCCTCAAGGCTGTCATGTTCAAGGCACTGCGGAAGACAGATTCTTCTCTATCCCAATGGTGGGTGTATTCGAAATGGACGTTGTGTTCTTTGCAGTGTTCAGCCACTTTGCTGTGAGAGTCATTTCTATGGAAGGGCATATCACCAAAATGAAACTTGTCCAACTCTTCTACAAACTCATCTGCTTTCTTTACTATGTTAAACTTATAGCTCCCTAACTTGAAAGGCAAAGGGGGATAGGCAGTTTTCTTATGTTCAAACAAGAAACTTCCAATGCCATGCAGGAATACTTGCCTAACTGCTTCTTTATGAATGATGTAGTCCGTGGCATATTTGGGCAGTAGGGAAGGTGCTATGGAGCCTCCAAACATCCTGAAGTAGATTCCATTCTCAGTCAGGAAATAATCTGCATATTCTTCGACTACCTGCAATTCCTCTTCTGACATGTAGTCGCATTCCTTCAGAAAGATGAGAGTATACAAGGGCATGATGAACTGTTCACAAACCTCCTAGTAATGACTATGGTATTTGTGTGCCCATAGTGGTTTGTATGCAGCATAAATAGGCATCCTCTCCCTATCCCAGATGCATCTGAGACCGGGGAAAGGTTGATTGCATAGTATACAATCAACAAGTATGGAACTCATATAAAATTCAGACCTCTTTTGGGAAACTCCTCCCAAGGCTGAGGCCATACAGTCTGAGAGACTGTTTGATATTATGTTAACCCAGTTGAAAATGGTCCCCTAGGTTGCAACATAAAAAATAATGGGTATCCACTCTAGTTTGAAGCTCTTGCCATGCGCTCTTCCAAAAATTCTATTAAGCATTAGGGCGATGAACCTGTATGGGGCCCTTAAGATTGCTGTGTCATACTCTCCCGTAGCCCTGGTTTTGAAATGCTTTCTAGCCAACAGCATTCTTTTAAGGGTCTCAACAAGGTCCATTTTGATGTTTTTTAACCAATCGTCAGACAAAAATATTTGAGCTTCTGGCAGGTGTTAGGCCAGGGCTGCATATCCTGGGCTATACGTAGCATAGCCTTGTTTGTCAACACTCTCTAGGGTCATAGTGGTTACATCTACCTGAGGCAGAATTCAACCAATCACTTCAGAGCATGGGAAAAGCTCTGGTCTTGTGGCAATCTTCATCAATGAAGATCTCTCTATATTGGCATAAAATCCTTCTTCTTCCAAGCCCATATCAGACACCTCTCGGCGCGTGATCAACCTGTATATCTCTCCCCATTGGTACTCAGGTTCTACACCAAAGATACACTTGGTGTCTTCATAGATGTATTCAATTTTGGTAATAACTTCCACTTCAGGCTCCTCCTCCACCACAGGGGCCTTCTTCTGTTGCCTCTTCGACATTTTGAGTACGAAATCTTCCTACCATATATAAAATTGTAAACATTAAGCTATTTTTGGCTAAGCTGCAAACATTGAGACAGAAATGTGCAGTGTCTTACTTCATCTATGTTTAACATGATAGAAATAATTAAATGAAGCAAATATGTGCATGTATATCAGCTGAAATGGCTTAACTAACAGAACTCTGGTGAGAAAACGAAATCTACATTAAGATGAAGAAAAATCGGGCTATCTGTAGGCGCCATGGTCATCGCGCTGTGGGGAATGACAGGGGATTCATGCGAGCTTTCAACGGCGCGGCTGAACAAAATACCGCCTATGCAATCTAAGGTTGATATAACTATATGCCGTGATATATCCCCTTCCACCGGCTTGGGTTCGAAACCGGCCATGAACGAGGTTATGCAGTGAAACACGACTTGGTCTGAAGGATACGGGCAGTATGAAAACAAAAAGGGGGGGGGGGAACCGTCCCAAATTCCACAGGAAGGCCCTGAAAACCTTCCCCTATCAAAACATCATCACACAGGGCAGATTGGTGCAGACAGCGTAACGACCGTCTGCACCAAACCCCCCATTCACTAAGCACAGGGTCGCATAACAAACGGCTGTGGGGGAAAAAAAAACTACTCTGAGGGTCAAAAATCCCCCCCCACCCCATGGACAGTTATGCTACAGAATCCTCAATATATAGGCGTGTAACTAACGGGACAAGGGAGAACGACCGTGGAAAAACCCAACCGTAGAAAAATCAACCAAAAGCTCGAACGGAATGGGATATGCAACGAGGCGCCTACCTGACAATGTTGCGTGAATGGTGGGAAGAAAGACGGTCAAGCTTCCACAGTTGAGCCACCTGGACACGGGTACCGACAACGGGATCCGACCAAGCTCGAGAGAATGACAGCACATGAGAGCAATAGATCATGACAGTCGAAATGGTAAATGGTAATAGAATAATAACCCCGACCCCATATATATGGACAAACGTAGGCGGAAAAAAAAAAAAATGGATGGCGGCAATCTAAGGATCAAAGGACACAAAGATAATTCCTTCCGCAACGTCGGGTGCCCAAACCACTAATCTATCCACAGCGATAACCGGGAAACAAATAATAATGCGTCGGAGCTTTAAAACATCAGAGCGATAGCGGAACAGGAGCCGCAATGGCGAAGATATAAAGGATATCACAGTCCGCGATGGGCAAAATCCCGATCGAAGAAAAAATGACTAAACGACCGGAAGGATAATGCTTTCAGCAGCCGCAATGGTGGAAGCCCAAGATTACGGAGCAGCGAAAACAACAACATGAGGTCTGAAAAGTCAAAGCGATAATCGGGAGACTTTGCGATTTGCCGTCCGCAACTGCGAATACCAAAGTAACAACATGTTCCTACTTAAAACCAAAAAATAGCCGATTGAGCCAAATACATCAGAGAAGAATACGAAGCCAAAGTTGATCATTTCTCCACAACGACGGGGTTGCAAGCAAATGCTCTTCCGACTCACAAACTTGAAAACGCTTTCTAAGGTAATGATAAATAAAAAATAAGCAGTGGATCATTTCAAGCATCAGGAAAAAACCTTTGTGAAGGATCATTAAGCCAAATCAAAGAAGCAAATCAAACTAATATAAGCAAGAGGAGGGTCCCAAAATTTTTTGAATTTTGGGAAAATGTTGCAGCTGCAACAATTGGCGACTACCTGGTGAACCCCAGATTTCTGACTTAACTTCTTCCCAATGCAAGACCATCTAAATGAAAAGTTGAAAACTTCTAGATGTTTGTATTCCTAAGCTGGCCAACCCATGCATTTAAATCATTGAGAAGTAGTCCATTCTTTGGGAAATGGTAACATCAGAAATATTTGCAAGTCTGAATAACTCTTTTGAGGCCTGATAAGTGAGATTTATTTTACTCGTCCTTAGGTAGTTTCCAACTTGGACACCACAGGATTGTAACATATAGTAAACAGCACTATCCTTTTGTTCCTCATCCCATGCCAGCTGCACTTTTTGTGCTATTTGAACTTTAGTTCTTTTGAGTCCTCTATCTGCCTTTCTTTCTAAATTTTATTCAAGCTCCTCTATCCATAGTGTCCTTTTGTGTGAGAGAAGAACTTACTTTTCATCTCACGGACGGAGAGGAACTTTTGGCAATTTGAAATTCATGCTTTTGATACTTTGCTTTGATATGTATTGTTTCTTTAAGGAGTTTTGACTCTTGATAGCTTTTAGCTTTTCTGAAATCATGGCATGGGATCATTTATATATGATATACTGTTTACCTTGCTTCCTTTCCGTGGGTCCTTTGCTGTCACTCCCTTGGACATTTAGATGTGAAATGGATGGAACCTCAAAATTGTATTGCAGACTTCTTAACTCTGAGTTATTTACAGGGATTAAGTAGGACTTCAATGAATGCATGGCCAAATAGGAACACTGCTACTAGAATACCTTCTATGTTTTAGAATCTCAGTCTTTTGCTCAAGATTTCAGTTAATTAAGAACCCTGATGTTTCCATTGCAACCAACAGTTTCCCTCTTTATTCATAACAAAAAGAACTAGCAACAAAGCATTAAAAAAGAAACAACATCAATTTATTTATGTACAAAAGCAAAAGAAAAAAAATGTGTGCCCGCCCTTAAAAATTATTCAATCCAACGAGCTAAATGGCTAGGCTGTAGTGCAGGCCAAAAACCTATCCATAGTCTAAGTGTACCATTTTTGAAATCGAGACCATGTCCACTAATCTACAGTCATCCTCATCAGCCTGAGGAAGTTGAAGGAGCTCAGGCTGAGTGTCAATTCTAGGACTGGCCTTTCTTGAGGTATGTTATCTTAGCTTAAGCTCGGTTAGATAATTTTCCAGGACAGCATTAGCAGATTCATTACCTTCTCCTAGTTTAGTGACAGTATGCTTCATGTAAGGTTCCCTCAAAATTTTAATCTGATTAGGGATACCCTTAAGAGGTAACCATAAATGGGACCAATCTGAAGCAAAATAACCTTTTAACCTGGCAGACCAATCTCGGTTAAGAATAAGCCCATATCTATTCAGTATGTCAGCCACCATAATGTCAATAAATTGACATATCTTGTTATTTGCCGAAAAGCGAATGAGAACGTTTTTCATTTCTTCCACTATTTTGACACCTGTGCTATCTAATTGCACTACTTCCCAGGCTGTGAGTTCTGGCTATCCATTAATCTTCTTGCAAAAATCAAGTGGCATAACATTTACTTATGATCCAGAATCTACCAAGCAATTATGCACATTATGATTCAGCATTTCCAGGGTCAAAAGAAAAGGCGGGGTTTCAGCTTTTTCTTCCCAACCTGGTTCTATGTCTTCTTCTCCCGGTTGGTTTTGAGTGGGTATATATTCTTTAAGCTCCTTGATTTCTTCAGTGTTTCCTTCATCAACACCTACCTGTTCTTCCACAAGTTTGACAGGCTCACTGATTGGCTCGGTTTCCTGGTTGACAGTAGTGACTTTAGGTGTTTTATCATCAACATTCACATTTACCTGTCTCTTGACATTCTCTTGCAATTTTTTAATCTTTGAAATTATTGCATTGTCTTTAATTGTTAGGTCCGTATCTTTTGTTGCTGTTGGTGTGCATTCATATTTAAGAGCATTCTCTTCTGTGTTGAAAAGCGAGACACCATTCCATAAGAACATGGTATCATTATCTTGTTTTTCTATGATCTAGTTCTTCTCTTCTTCGTTACTACTGTCTTTAGTCAATTTAGAGTCCAGCAGTTTATTCATCACCAATGTCATCAAATTTAACCATTGGGGACACTTCTTTTTAGAATGAGGTTGTTGGTGAAAAGTGCAGAAATTATCCCCCCCTACCTCTGTTATATTCATTGATGCTGAATTTGGTGGAGGGATTTTCAATTGGTTGCTATATTCTCTTTTTTGGTAGTAAGGTTTGTAAGTTTTCTGAACTTCCCTTTCTTTCTCCAAATCTATTATTCGGTTGGATAGTTTCTGAATCATTTTCAGCATTCCCTCAAAATCATGTGATTGTTCCTCTTTAAGTTTAGACATCAGTGAGGCTCTTCTCCCGATAGTTTTTTCCTCAGGTTGCTTGGGATAGTCTTCTATACTTTCCTTTTCAGCCTCTACCCTTTCTGCTTCTTCATAAGTTTCTACCAACGTAGGTCTAGCTTTCATTTTGGAAAACATTGCCAGCTCAGGTCCTAGGGCTGAGGTATAATATTCAATTAAGACTTTGTCTGAGGGTCTGTCAGTTTCAGAAAATTTATTTTAGTATGACGAAAACCTTTGAGTAAAATGATGCACCTTCTCATCCTTCTCTTTTTTGAACAAAACGAGACCTTTCCTTAGCGAAGCATGTGTCTTTTGGGCTGCGTATTTACTTCTGAAAATCCTTTCAAAGGTGTCCCAATCAGGAATAGAGTTTGCAAGCAAACTAAAATACCAAGATGCTCCTGCTCCTTTAAGGGTATATGGGAACAATCTACAGACAACATCCTCGTACTCCCTAGCCCTAAGCCCTTCTATTGCTAAATAGAAACTTTGCAAGTGGTCTTCTACAGCAATCTTCTCATCGGGATCAAACTTAGGCAACAGCTTATCAAAATATTGAGGTAGGTTGTGCAAAGGAGGTGTGAGGTTCAAAGGTGATCTAGCTCTCCAAGCCGGAAGAGGGTTGGGATGATTCACATTTATACCAGCCATGAGCAAAGGTGAACAAACAAGAGTCTGAGTAAGAAACACCGTAAGATGAAACTGGGCTTACTTGCTCCAAAGATAGAACCAAAACCTGTAAGGACTTGGGTTAGGTCAAAAGCTTTCAAATATCTGTTGGTGGGATAATCTTGGGAAAATAGTTTTCCATGGCCAGCCATACACTGGCGACCCTCCTTCTAGTGCCATAAACTGTTGAGGCCTAGAAATTCGCAGGTAACAACAACAAGGGATTCTCCCCAGTCAACGTTCCCAACTAGCCCGTGACTGTTTGGTGTAGGGAATCCGTCAAGTTTGCGGTCCGGCCATCGTAGGTCAAGTAACAAAAACAAAAGGTTTTACCGGTTGTGGCCCGGTCCACTGTGTATATTTTTGTATTTTTAACTTAAGTATGATATGCAAGTGCCTATTTAACCATACAGGGTGATAAAGGATGCACAGAGTATTCACAACGTGATGCGCAGGTTCTTACCTCTCGTCTTAGAAATCACAAGCATCTCGATCACATATGCAGCAATAAAATAAAACTAACTATCTATCTATCTATCCCCGGGGAGCAAAATTGTAACTTATTTATGAGTAATGTGTATTGTGCATGCATTATAAAGAGAAATTACAGATAGTTGATATTCCTTCCTACAACACATGAACGATTAGAGATATTTAGACAATCAGATAGCCAATTGTTTATGAACAACATACATTACTCATGGTGGTAAATCCACAGAATAAACCAGAAATCATTCGAACAAGAACATAGGCTCTAAGAGTTAGAACGATCTCACAGTTAATGGACAAAAGCTAGAAAAAAAAAATAGTTCATCTTTCCGCAATCCACAGCATAACATTTGAAAGTCCCACCAATCTTTCTCCAACAGACAAACAATAATTCTTTATTGCAAAAAAAAGTAGTTCTTCTTACAATATCACTTTTCATGTCTAACTGGGAAAAATCCCTTTGTTCTTCTAAGTTCTCTATATTTATACAAAAAGATGAGACTGTTGGGCTGCCCACAAATAACCTTTGGGATTCCCAACTCTTCGCCTCCCAAAATTTCACTTATATCGAGTGTTTACAAAATGGTTACATATTACAAAAGTGAATGATCATTCACGAGGAGGGCCCCACTTGGGTATTCAAAAATTTCTTCCACGCCAAAGCCTCAGAGGCAATGCCTTCAAACGCACAAGGTTCCAAGAATTGAATGTTTATGTCGAATTTAGCAGCTTGGTTCTTGATGGCCTCAACTCTGGCCGCACTCAAATGAAGCTGGTCCTCCAATAGCTGCACACTGATGGCCGAATGATGGCCACTTCACTCCTTAAGATCTGGTCGTCGAGGGCCTTAATGTGTTGTGTTTTTGCTTCCTCCTCTTGATACCTCTTCTATAAAATCTCCACAAATGAGTTGTGGTCTGGAAAAACATCTAGCCTCTGATCAGCTTCTATTTGGCACCGGTTGTAGGTAATCAGGAGCCTTCTGAAGAATTCTGAGCAAGCTCCTTTCGTTTTTCTAAAAGATTTTTTGAAATCTTCTGTTGTGTTTATAACAAACTCTAATAAGTCATAATCTTGCTGCAGGGCCTGTCGACCATTCGAGGGCAGCTCTGGAGGAGTTTCCTCATTATTTTCCAACCTAACCATTCTTGCTGTCAGGACTTCCAGAACGTCCTGAGATCTATCAACAAAATAAGAGGAAGTCTCCAGAATTTCCTCTAATCGGCCATATACTTGCAAAACTTTGCATCTCTCCTCCTCTATAGCAGTCTGCAGCTGAAGCATTTTGGCCTTTTGTGCCAGCACATGTTCCTTGAAAGGTTGGAGGTCAACCTGCTGCTCTTTTGGTGCTTGTAAAGTTGTTGTCAGAGAAGTGATCTGTTCTTGAAGTCTTGCCTCTTGTTCTTGGGCTTGCTTCTCATTCGCCTCCAAGGTGGTTTTTTGCAACTCTAAGTGTTCTATCCTTCCCATCGGTTGTTCCTTTTCCACCCTTAGCTCTTGATACTCTTGCTGCACTCTCTCCAGACACTCTTGTGTAGTTTCCATAGACCTCCTTTCTACTTGGAGAATCTGCAGTTCATCCTTTGAAGACCTCATCTCCTTTTGGATGTCTTCATATTTCCTCTTTAGCTTGTTGCTTTCTTCTCTTTCCTTTCTCAAGGTGTCTTTCAATTGAGCAGAAGACTTCTTGGATTGCTCCAGATCGGTCATGATTTTGTCCACATTATCCTCCGAGGCGTGGATCAATGCAGCTCCTGCTCGAATGGTGAATCTAGGATCTCGGTCCGTCCCATATACAACGGTTGTATCCGTTATCATTTTCCCGGACAGACCTCCTGTTGTGACCTTCTTTTCAGTCCTCTTCACTATTCTCTTGGTTTCTCTGTCATAAAAGATGGTATTAAAATCAGGGATTTCTTCCCCTGCCTTCTGTACAAAAGGGACCAGCTTGAGTGTGGGGACCATAGATTTCCCAAATATGCTGGCAGCCGGTATTTCTGGGTCTTGAACCTCGGGGTTTTCTATGTCCTGGGTCTGACCGCCAGCTGTGTGAGAGGCCGACTGTTCTGTCTTTGTCTGGGTCAGCTTTAGCCTCTCTGCTTCCCGCTTCTGAAGCTCTTCATCAAGCTTTCTTTTCTTTTCTTCTTCTTCATTCCTTGCATCTTCTTCTTCTTTTCTAGCTACCTCCTGTGCAGCCTTTCTTTTCTCTTCTTCTTCTCCCTGCAACCACCCTGCAGCTTCTTGTGCCAACCTTTGGGCTTCCTTATTTCATTTTCTGGCTTCTTCATCAGCTTTTGCTTGTTCATCCTACCCTTTCCCACCTTTTGTGGTTATCTTCTTCTTTAACCTTCTCCTCAAGGCTATCATGTTCAAGGCACTACGAAAGACAGATTCTTCTCTATCCTAATGGTGGGTGTATTCAAAATGGACGTTGTGTTCTTTGCAGTGTTCAGCCACTTTGCTGTGAGAGTCATTTCTATGGAAGGGCATCTCACCAAAATGAAACTTGTCCAACTCTTCTACAAACTCATCTGCTTTCTTTACTCTGTTAAACTTATAGCTCCCTAACTTGAAAGGCAAAGGGGGATAGGCAGTTTTCTTATGTTCAAACAAAAAACTTCCAATGCCATCCAGGAATACTTGCCTAACTGCCTCTTTATGAATGATGTAGTCCATGGCGTATTTGGGCAGTAGGGAAGGTGCTCTGGAGCCTCCAAACATCCTGAAGTAGAGTCCATTCTCAGTCAAGAAATAATCTGCATATTCTTTGACTACCTGCAATGCCTCTTCTGACATGCAGTCGCATTCCTTCAGAAAGATGAGAGTATACAAGGGCATGATGAACTGTTCACAAACCTCCCGGTAATGACTATGGTATTTGTGTGCCCATAGTGGTTTGTATGCAGCATAAACATGCATCCTCTCCCTATCCCAGATGCATCTTAGACCGGGGAAAGGTTGATTGCACAGTATACAATCAACAAGTATGGAATTCATATAAAATTTAGACCTCTTTTGGGACACTCCTTCGAGGGCTAAGGCCATACAGGCTAAAAGACTGTTTGATATTATGTTAGCCCAGTTGAAAATGGTCCCCTAGGTTGCAACATAAAAAATAATGGGTATCCACTCCAGTTTGAAGCTCTTTCCATGCGCTCTTCCAAAAATTCTGTTAAGCATTAGGGCGATGAACCTGTATGGGGCCCTTAAGCTTGCTGTGTCATACTCTCCCGTAGCCCTGGTTCTGAAATGCTTTCCAGCCAGCAGCATTCTTTTAAGGGTCTCAACAAGGTCCATTCTAATGTTTTTTAACCAATCGTCAGACAAAAATATTTGAGCTTCTGGCAGGTGGTAGGCTAGGGCTGCATATCCTGGGCTATAGGCAGCATAGCCTTGTTTGTCAACACTCTCCAGGATCATAGTGGTTACATCTTCCCGAGGCAGAATCCAACCAATCACTTCAAAGCATGGGAAAATCTCTGGTCTTGTGGCAATCTTCATCAGTGAATATCTCTCTATATTGGCATAAATGCCTTCTTCTTCCAAGCCCATATCAGGCACCTCTCGGTGCATGATCAACCTGTATATCTCTCCCCATTGGTACTCAGGTTCTACACCAGATATACACTTGGTGTCTTCATATATGTATTCAGTTTTGGTAATAACTTCCACTTCAGGCTCCTCCTCAACCACAGGGGCCTTCTTCTGTTGCCTCTTCGACATTTTGAGTTCGAAATCTTCCTGCCATATATAAAATTGTAAACATTAAGCTATTTCTGGCTAAGTTGCAAACATTGAGACATAAATGTGCAGTGTCTTACTTCATCTATGTTTAACATGACAGAAATAATTAAATGAAGCAAATATGTGCATGTATATCAGCTGAAATGGCTTAACTAACAGAACTCTAGTGAGAAAATGAAATCTACATTAAGATGAAGAAAAATCAGGCTATCTGTAGGCGCCATGGTCATCACGCTGTGGGGAATGATAGGGGATTCATGCGAGCTTTCGATGGAGCGCCTCAACAAAATACCGCCTATGCAATCTAAGGTTGATATAACTGTATGTCATGATATATTCCCTTCCACCGGCTTCGGTTCGAAACCGACCGTGAACGAGGTTGCGTGGAACAACGCGGTGAAACGCGACTTGGTCTGAAGGATACGGGAAGTATGAAAACAAAAAATGGGGNGGCCCTGAAAACCTTCCCCTATCAAAACATCATCACACAGTGCATATTGGTGCAGACAGCGTAACGACCGTCTGGACCAAACCCCCCATTCACTAAGTGTAGGGTTGCATAACAAACTGCTGTGGGGGAAAAAAAAAAACTACTCTGAGGGTCAAAATGCCCCCCCCCCATGGACAGTTATGCTACAGAATCCTCAATATATAGGCATGTAACTAATGGGCCAAGGGAGAACGTCCGTGGAAAAACCCAACCGTAGAAAAATCAACCAAAAGCTTGAACGGAACGGGATATGCAACAAGGAGCCTACTTGGCAATGCTGCGTGAACAGCGGGAAGAAAGATAGTCAAGCTTCCACAGTTGAGCCACCTGGACACGGGTACCGACAATGGGGTCCGACCAAGATCGAGAGAATGACAGCACATGAGAGCGAAAGATCACGACAATCGAAATGGTAAATGGTAATAGAATAATAACCCCGACCCCATATATATGGACAAACGTAGGTGGCGAAAAAAAAAAAAACGGACGGCAGCAATCTAAGGATCGGAGGACGCAAAGATAATTCCTTCCACAACGTCAGGTGGCCAAACCACTAATCTATCCACAGGGATAACTGAGAAACAAATAATAATGCGTCGGAGCTTTAAAACATTGGAGCAATAGCGGAACGGGAGCCGCAACGGCGGAGATATAAAGGATATCACAGTCCGCGATGGGAAAAATCCTGATCGGAGAAAAAATGACTAAACGACCGGAAGGATAATGCTTTCAGCAGCCGCAATGGCGGAAGCCCAAGACTTACGAAGCAGCGAAAACAACAACGCGAGGTCTGAAAATTCAAAGCGATAATTGGGAGACTTTGCGATTTGCCATCCGCAACTGCGAATACCAAAGTAACAACATGTTCCAACTCGAAACCAAAAAACAGCCAATTGAGCCAAATACATCAGAGAAGAATACGAAGCCAAAGTTGATCATTTCTCCGCAACGGCAGGGTTGCAAGCAAATGCTCTTTCGACTCACAAACTTGAAAATGCTTTTTAAGGTAATGATAAATAAAAAATAAGCAGTGGATCGTTTCAAGCATCAGGAAAAAACCTTTGTGAAGGATCATTAAGCCAAATCAAAGAAGCAAATCAAACTAATTTAAGCAAGAGGAGGGTCCCGAAATTTTTTGAATTTTGGGAAAATGTTGCAGCTGCAACATGTCCCTTTTTGAAAATTTTATTAAAATGACCATTTTTCACTTTTTTCCCTATTTCGACCTTTGACTAGTTTTGATGTCCAGGTCTCCAAATTGGACAGAATTCTCCCAAATATTCTGAGAAGGTATATGAATGATATTAAGACTTGAATATTATGTTCATGTATGATTTATGACCCTCCAAAACCTTCTTCAGTCTGGTTTAATATTCTGGCCAAGGTGGGAGTTTTTACTAGCAATTTGGGTTTCCAATTCCCGCACGATAAATGCTGAAAATGGCTTTCCAAATGCTCCCAAAACCACTTGAATTTATGAAAATAGGAAAAGGATGTTTAAGTTAAATTATTCATGCCTCATGTGCATAATTATTCAGTTTATAAATACTGTTATAACCCTCTCCCAAACAACTACAAAATCACTAGTTCGACCCTTGGGGAAATGGCACCAAATCTTCTCCAAATGCAAATCAATTGAGTAAGATGACTTAAAATGCTTAAGTGATGGACATGAAACTTGTAATACTCATAAATGAAATTCCATGGATCATAAATATATCCAATATATATTCTTTCATTCGAAATCATCAGCATTACAGTGGCATACATCAATATAGTGGGGGAAATGGTCATTGTTTGCTTATTAATAATCACTTTTACATACAACCATTTGGTATTTCGACTCAAGAATTTATGAATATGAATAAAATAGTATATTAATCTTATCACAATCAGATATGTTCCATGATAATCTCTCCCAAATAGTACAATAGCTCACCCAAAGTGCAATATCAATAGAGTGGGGAAATGTTCATTGTTTGCTCATTAAAAATCACTTTCACATACAACCATTTGGTATTTCGACCTGAGAATTTATGAAGATGAATAACATAGTATATTAATATTATTACAATCAGAAATGTACCATTAGAATCTCTCCCAAAGAGTACAATAGCTCACCCAAAGCGCAATCCCTCCATGAGCAAGAATATGCAAGAAAAACTGGGAATGGTTGAGAGAATGGGTTGCACTAGAAGAAACCACAATATTCCCTGAAGTTTACACCTACAAATAAAAACTCCATTAAAGTTCCATGAAAGACCTGAATGTCCTCTCCGAACACCAACTTGGCCTCTACGAAACTAGTCATCCACTAGCTCTCTCTCTTCACAAATGCAAATTTCTCAAATGATCCAAAGCTCCCTTTATTATTTGTTCTTGAAATTTATAAATTTTCCAACCTCTCTATGGTTCGTATTCCTTCCAAGAGATGCATTCCAACTCTAGTAGGGAAGAGATTCCAAAGAATGCCACTTGTACAACAATTCCTAGTCTCCCACTTCCACCAAATCAGATGTGGAAGCATCTTAGTTGCCTAACTACCTTGAGTGCTCTCTTGGAGATATTTTTAGCCCTGACATGTCATATATGTAATATTTCAGCATTTAGATCTTATTTGTGTCTTAGGTGTCATAGCATCTTCATCATTGTTGTCATAGAGCTAGGGAATCTATTCCAAGTGTCTCAATAGCTCCAAAATGACTCTGTTGGCACGATCCCAACCAGCAAAACCCAGTTGATAGGGGTTCTACTCTCTCAACACTCAGCATGCCATGATCTCCCTGAGCATCAACCCAAACAGGTTTTACCCCATCCAGCAGTGACCTAGAGCGGATGAGGTCTCACCCGAGATGTTCAAGAGAGATCTATCGGAACCAAGTTTCTGCAGTATAGAGGAGGGTTGGGGCATCAGACATTCATCAACTTAATCTCCATATATAATCTACTTTCTTAGTCAGAAATGGAACCAATCATCATGTCGAAATATTCATTCACCATTTTAGCAGATCTACCAGTGCGAAAAACAAATCTAAAAGATGGTAGTATTCATAAGCAAAAAGCATCACATCATTCATTCATATGTAGATCTATTCATCATTTAGCATCAGAATCGTAGTAGTGTAAAATAGGAAAAGGAAAGAGGCAACAGAAGCTCAGATCAATCCACATCACATCGTATTATGTCCACAAAACAAATTGCAGATCAAAACAGACACCGATCCAGTATCACTGTGTCTAGTATTACATCCAATACTCACTCTTTTTTCTCTATCTCCTCTCTTTATTCTGCTATATCTCTTTATATGCATAATTATTCTATTTATAGGCTTGCACCTTTACATTCAAGTTCCACTTGTAACTAACTCCTAACAGACTTCTAACTAACTTAACCACTAAGAACCAATATTTCGAAGAAATGGTCAATGAGTACAAAAAGTGACATGAAAATATAAAAAGTGGACCATTTTCCATCTATTGCACTATCTTTTCCTTGCGTGGTTCCTCATGAGTGTGCGAAACATATTAGATGCTACGCAACTCACTTACCTCCAACCCCTTTCCAACAGGCCCCCAAAATAGTCTTTTGGCTCGTCCTCAAGCCACATTAGCTGGACATGGTATACTCAGCACCCTGAAGATCAGAAAACTTCTCACAGGCCACATTGGGTGACTTTTCTAAACTTGTTGATTTGTCCAGTTGGATGAAAATGCCTCCTCCAAGGAGAACCTTAGCATAAATCTGTGTCCTGTAATGACATCGTGCTCCAGTAGCCATGAATGCTACATCATTCTTCATTTGTCGTCGTTCTTCGGGAGGCATCTTGCTGGACGGAAATTATCTGCAGGTGCAAATTTCGGAGCCAGTGCTGCTTCAACACCCTTGTCCTTCCTTGCATTTAGGCTCAACCCAAACTTCCTAAGGTCGGATCGGTTCCCTATATCTGCATCCTTAGTTAAGTGGGGCGAGAAATTTGACCCCATTCGGATTCCTCGTGGGTATCTTAGTTTACATCTCAACCCGACTGGGAGAAATATAACCAAGGATGACTTTGCCATATACTTCCATCTCGGGAAACCTAACCTGCATACTTGCAACTTCTTCATCAATTTCTGCTGAGACATCATTCTCATAGTCTGCCCCATATCGAGGGTATCCTACATTTCCCCTTAGATGGTCGCTACCTTATGCAGCGGAACTCCCTTCAACTACCTAGCCCAACCCTCCTACAACTTTTCTTAGTGCAGAACTGCCTAATGGTGCTCGCTCAGTTGCTGGCCCTCGGCTTATAACCCCATATTCATCTTAAATTGCATCATGGATCACTCATGTGCATCATTATGACTAAATCATTCATTTATGTGCCAAATACGTCGCTGATTCTACCACCCCGCCTTCCAGATCTGCTATCATTAGATGTGAAGTCAACCGTGCCATTGTTTACCTCTTTGACAACCATTATTACTAATTGATGTGATGTCCGATCACTGTCACAGTTTCTTCTATACAAAGCGAGCCACTTACTCTTGCATGGAGACCTCCTGTCGTGCAACGTTTGTCTTTCTTGGGCGCAACCCCTTTTTCTTGGCACGGCCCCATCCCCTTAGTGCAGCCCCATCCTGGTGTGCAACCTTTTCTTGGTGTACAACCTCTTCCTGGTCAATTAGCTACTTATTTCTTAGTCAACTACACCCTAATCTTGCACGGCCCCTGCTTTCAGGCGCACCCTTTCTTTTTCTATCTATCCCATCTCTCTCTCTCTCTCTCTCTCTCTTTTTATGTCTAGTGTTTTAGGCATTGTGCAATCCGTGCCCCATCCGATAAGGCTTCAAGCGGTTTCCATTCACAAGCTTTGGTAGCACCGCGCCATCTAATTGTTGTAATTGAACTACACCTGCAGAGGTAATAGAATTGAAAAGATATGGTCCAAGACAGTGCACTTGTAGCTTACCTGGATTCTTCAAGAATTTGCTGTCCTATAACAACACCAAATCGCCTTGCTGAAATTGTTTGTTCTTTATGTGGCGATCATGCCACACTTTATCTCGATCTTTCTCAATGTGTTGGTGGAAACCTGCAATGAAATGGTCTTCATCTAGTTGTATCATTTGCACCATGCGCTCTTCTAGTGCAGCATCATCATCCATTCTGGTCGCAGCGGCAATGCGCAGACTGGGAATGATGTATTCCATAGGCATCACTGCCTCTTTCCCATAGACCAGTTTGAATGGTGTTTGCCCCATCAATCGCTTGCACATGGTGCGATAAGCCCATAGCACTGTAGGAATATTCATATCCCAATCATCTTGGTTAGTGTTACATACCTTGGTAAGTGTGTGCTCCAATATTTTGTTGAATGCCTCCACCATTCCATTCGCCTGCGGATGGTATGGTGTACTCTTCTTGTGTTGAACCTGCAATTCTTCTATCAGCGCTCTTACTGTGCGGTTGATAAAATGACTACCCTGGTCACTCATCAATATTCTTGGGAACCCAAACCGTGTCACAATATTCTCAAATAGAAACCTGGCTATCGTCGCAGCAGTACAGTCCATGACTATTGCAGCCTCTGCCCATCTCATCAGATACTCCATCGCAGTGATTATGTAACATGCACCAGTTCTTTTCTATGGTGGGTTGATCGAACCCACAAATTCTACTACCCATTTATCAAAAGGTTGAAAAGTTACCAAGGGTACAAACGGCATCTCATCCCGCCATGATGGTTTTCCAATGCGTTGACAGACATCACAACTCCTCCCATAACCTACCGCATCATTATGAAGAGTGGGCCACCAAAGCCATGCAAGAAGCACCTTCCACACTATAGCCCATCTTCCATAGTGTCCTCTAGCTATGACAACATGCGCTTCTTCCAGAATCTTCTCTTTTTCATGTGGTAGGACACAACGTTGCAATATTTCATCAGGTCCCATCTTATACAAGTGTCTAGCAATCAACTAAAAATCAGAAGCTTTAACTACCAACTTCTTCTTTTGACTTGTGGAAATTTCTTCTGGTGTGACTCCCATTACTAAGAACTGGATTATTGGAGCATAATGGTCATCGTCCATGTCAACTCGAAACAAATGCGCATCCCAAAGTCTATCTTCAATGTTAGTAGATTCCTCCCCTGTCTTGATTCTTGACAAATGTTCGGGGCCAGCATTTAGGCATCCCAACTTTACAATGATCTCAAAATCAAATTCCTAAAAGAGGATTAGCCATCTGCATATCTTCCCCCCCAACACAAGCTTATTGACCAGATACTTCAAAGAAGAATGGTCAATAAACATCTTGAAGTGACCTCCTAGAAGATAATGATTGAATTTCTACAATGCATAAACCATCGCTAGCCCTTCGCGTTTTGCAGTTGTATAATTCTTCTCTGCAAATGATAACTTTTGACTTGCAAAAGCAATAGGGTGATCCAATTCACCTGGATATGCAAGCACTACTCCTAGTGCAATAGAAGATGCATCAACATGAACGTGGAACTATTTGTTCCAATCTGGGAATACGAGTATTGACGTTGAAGCCATCTTGGCCTTCAGCGTGTCAAAACTACTTTGGAATTTGGGACTCCAAAGGAACAAAACATCCTTCTTCAACAGTTTTTCCATAGGGGCAGTGATTGCGGAATATAAATTTGTGATAGTACCCAGTGTGTCCAAGCATCACCCGGAGCATCTTGACATTGGTCGGTGGCAGCAAGCTCGGAATGAGCGCGATCTTTGTAGGATCAACCAACAGTCCTTGTTTGCACACGATGTGACCCAAGAATATTCCAAATAGCGCACAAAAGATGCAATTCTTAGTGTTCAGCGTGATTTGATGTTGTCGACACCTTTCCAACATCAGTTGAATATTGGCCAAGTGATCCTTGATTAGAACGTACACTGTCTAGTCGTCCATATATACCTAGAGGAACTTCTGGATGAATTATTTGAACGCCGCGACGACCACCCATAAAAATATGCCAGGTGCATTATTCAATACAAATGGCATCACGGTATACTCATAGCAGCCCCATTCTATAATAAACATTGTCTTGTGGTAATCTTCTTTTGCAATTCTGATCTAGTGGTACCATGGAAAGCCGTATGTGAACAAGTACATCTCTTGGCCACCTACTCCTTCAAGGACTTCCTCTATAAATGGTGTCGGGAATGGATCATACATGCAAGCATCGTTCAATTTTCAGAGGTCGACACAGATCCAGACTTCACTAGTATTCTTTTCCTAGACCACCATAGGACTTATTCATTCTGATTCTTCAACAGGTTCAATAATCTTGGCATCTAGCATCCGGTCAAGTTCAGTCTTGACCCCTTCTTTATATTGCAGATTCAAGCGATATGGCAACAGTTTTGTGTCAGGTTTTAATGGGATTTTCATTTATCCTAGGTCACCCAATATCCCTTTCATCTTTAAGAATTTGGTCAGAAACAGATCTTGAAACTCATGCAAGAAATCGGTGATCTTTGCCATGGTCTCCTCATCCCAGTAGTCCCCAACACTTGAAAATTTTGGATTTTCTTCCGTCCCAATGTTAACTTTCTTAATCTTCAATGGCTGAGTCATGGGATCGGTGGGTACATATGGTAACCCTTCATATACTAGAAATTCAATTATTTCAGTCGCGACAAAATGCAAAGATTGCGTAATCAGACTACACTTTCTAAAGGACACCTCATGCATGCGGTTTTTCCAATTTTCGAGCGCATCATCAGAATCAGAGGACGAAGAGCTAGCGTTGCACCAACCAAGTTCCCCCTCAATGGTCGGGTGGATATAGTCTTCAAAGATGTTGTATACATGGTCCCACCCCTTGACAACTTCGTCCTTCACAGGTTTAATTTATCTTCGTCCCTCAATTGGATCCATGGGTGCGATGACTCGAATGTCCTTATTTTCAAATGTCATCATTCGCTTCTTAAAATTAATCATGGCCATACTGCCATTAGCCCATCCGATCCCCAGTAGTGCGGGATAGAATCCTTCCCCATTAACAACTTCAATCAGATCAAAGTTAGCATGTGTTCTCATACCATCAACATCGACGACCAAGTTTGTTACCCGACTAATGGGTTGCACCTTCTCTTGGTTTGCCAATCGCAGCTTCACATGGGACCAATCCATCGTTGGGCTCCCCATTGTTTCCCAGGACTGATTAGTCAGGATGTTCACATCCAATCCCAGGTCCAGGATGACTGATTCCACCTCATAGTCACCAATCTAGATATTCATATGCATCTCTTTACCTATATTTTTCTTCTACAAAGAGTTTACTGTGAAGTACTTCATCTCCTTGTCTGAACGGTACAACAACCTCTCAAACTTAACAAGAGCCTCGGGATCTCGTGCCAGTGCCAAGCATTCATTAAAGAACTATTTCAAGGTACCATGTTGTCGCGAAGGTCCTGTTTCTAAGGATAAATCAAAAGCAGATGGAATTTCATAGACATGCAACTTACCCAGATTGTGTCTGATCGCATCTCACGTCTCAAAAAATATCTCTTTTTTAGTCACAATATCAAATGCCGCTTTATTCCTCCCAGCTAACCAAACTTGCGGCCGAGGTCCATCATCTCCCGTCATCGCACATCCGCGAGTGAAAATGGTGACATCGACATCCTACATTCTGGGCTCTGCTGAAATCGCCGCAACTATTGGACCTTGAGTCTGGTTCATCGACGGGGTCTGAGCCAGTGGTGGATTCTAGTTCAGCGGTGGGTTCATCGGATGATTCACAGTCTGGTTCTGGAGTGGAACATGATTCCGAGCCTGGCTCTGTAACTGATTCTCGGCTGGTAGCTAATTCTAAGCTTGCAACAGGGATTGATTTTGTAACTGTGGACTATTTTCGGTTTTCAATCTTGTGATTAACTACGGGTAGTCCTCCACGATATGATCAATCATCGTATAGTACGTGCATGAGCACTGCAAGTGTGGGCAGTCTCTCTGATAATGCCCGAATACTCCATAATTATAGCATTGGATAAATGCATGACCTCGTCCCCCTCCGCGTCCAAAACCTCCTCCTTGGCCTCAGAATCCTCTGCAAAATCCCCCTTGTTGTTGGTAATGTGGCTAAACTACCTGCTATGGCAAGGGATTCGGTTGTTGCTGAAAAAAGTGCGCTACTTAAACGTATTGTGGCTACACCTGGGCCATCGAAATTTGATTGTATGGCTATTGCAGTGAGAAGTGCAGCTGTGGCATGAACTGCGATGGAGAAAACTGCATTGGCGGCGGCGGTGTGTACTGTGTTTGTGGTTGATAACTGACCATCTGAGGCTGTGGTTGTTGGATTGTGTAGTGGCCTTCACCCTTCACGAAATATGAATCGTAAGTTCTGTCCTAAAGCAGATCATATGCCCGACAGTCTTTATCCTCATGCCTGACTAAGCGACAGAATGAACAGTATAAATTAGCAGGCTTTGACACCATCTTTTGCATATAGCTACATTCCTCATGTCGATGTCGATAGACTTGGAAGATGTGGCACCAAGACATACCACCGCTACTCAACGGGTTCAGAGCTCCAGATAACAGATAGTTTCTAAATTCGGGGAAAGTATGTTTGGTGTGGCCATCTGCATGACACTGAGTACACTAAAGATCTGCGTGTTCCTCCTTACCTTTCTTGATATCCTACAGTTGGAGTGTAAGGTTCATGAGCTTCGCATGAATTTGATTCATCCCAACTGCACTCTCCCCGATAGGTGAAGCCTCGAGCTTCATCGCAATCTCTAGAGCTTCGCTCTGCATCGCTATCTTTTGTTGCATCAGTGGTTGTCGGATATGAGAAACCAATGCAGCGATAAACCATTCTTTGTGTAGGAAATTTCTCATAGAAAAAATGACACTAGCCATTAGTGTTTTAAACCTCTGATCGAAGTCCCAAATGGTCTCATTAGGAAATTACTTAATTTCCGTCAGTTTTGTAATGTATTGTGCTTCTGACTTTGGTTTTCTGAATTCCTCTGTTAGTGATGTCTAGATCTCATCCAATGTCTTCGCTGGAGTCCCTTGAGGAACTTGGATAAACTTCATAAACCAATCGAGCACGCAACTCCTCAGATTAGTCACTAACTTCCCTTTCTTTACATCATCTTCAGTGGTTTGTCTAACATTCCACACTGCTTCACATAAAAACCAATACTTCTCGAGGTCATCGGTCCCATTTCCATGGAACAAGGGTAGCTTCATGTTGTCGCCCTCCATCCTAGGCTGCCTTCCAACAGATGTTGATTTGCTACTAGACTGTTTTTGGCACGTCGGGCAAGTTGATGTGGGACTTGGAGTTTTTCCTGAGTTTGGAGTAGTGCGGGGAGGCGTGGTACGTTGCTACCGGGGTTTGATATTTTCCTCGTTTTAGGCATAGCCTAGGCCTGGTCATCCTCGTCGTTGATTTAGGGTCATGTCATCCCGTGTGGTTGTCCTTCGTGTTCTTGCGTTTCGATCACAGTAGGACCTTCCCCTGTCCTCTGCCTCTTCTCTAATCGAAACCTTGCTCCTCCCCTTGTACAACCACTTTGTTCCTCAGCTTCCCTCACAATCTCGTCGAAACTTGCACCCATCTACCCCTTACCTTCTCATTTGTCTCCCCCCTTGGTTGCGGTATCGACAACCTCCGCACACCAAGGTGTTACTACTCTAGATGCATCTTAAGTATACCCTTTCCATAAACCAACATTTTAATTGACAATTGAAGCGATAATAAGAACCTACCTCTGGGTCTATTAAAAAACTCCCTTTCTGCTTTGTTGTAAGATTTATTGGTGTCGACAACAAAGTCTGTGATATATCTCTCTAGGATGCTATCCAACCAGACCTCAATGACGTGTGATGCTCTGTTGTCAGTCTCCTACAGTTCCTGGATCAGTTTAGGGGTCTAGGATGTCGGTTCTCCTCCTTGGAAGTTCGTCTTCTTATATGTGAATCTCTCCAACCACTCGTACAATATGATAGGAAACTCACCGAAGAAATATTCATGCAGATATTCATGGATATATCTTGCTAACCACTTGTCTGTTGTCAGCCCAGGGTTCTAATTTTCTACCTCGACAAAATTTCACAGCCTCTGATCAAACCAATCTTGAAGTTTCAATCGCGTTGGATGCCACATACATTGTTGGGTAACCATTTGTTGAGTTCCACAAGCCCTCCTCTCAGTTGCAACGAGGTCCTAGAAACGGAACCATTTGTTAGCAAGATCCCAACCAACAAAACCCACACTCAACACACCGCGATCTCCCTGAGCATCGTCCCAGACAGGTTTTACCCTGTCCAACAACACCCACAGAGCGGATGAGGTCTCACCCAAGATTTTCAAGGGAGAGCTGTCAAAACCAAGTTTCCATAGTATAGAGGAGGGTTTGGGCATCAGACATTCATTAGCTTAATCTCCAGATCTAATCTACTTGCTTGCTCAGAAACATAACCATTCATCATGTCACATTATTCATTCGCCATTTTGGAAGATCTACCATTGCGGAAAACAGATGTAAAAGATGGTAGTATTCATAAGAAAAAGGCATCACATTATTCATTCATATGGAGATCTATTCATCATTCAGCATCAAAATCATAGCAGTGTAAAACAGGAAAAGGAAAGAGGCAATAGAAGCTCAGATCAATCCACATCACATCGTATTAAGTCCACAGAACAAATTGTAGATCAAAATAGACACCGATCCAGTATCACTGTGTCTAGTATTACATCAAGTACTCACTCTTTTTTCTCTAGCTCCTCTCTGTGTTCCGCTATATCTCTTTATATGCATAATTCTTCTATTTATAGGCTTGCGCCTTTAAATTCAAGGTCCACTTCTAACTAACTTAACCACTAATGACCAATATTCCGAAGAAATGGTCAATGAATACAAAAAGTGACATGAAAATATAAAAAGTGGACCATTTCCACCTATCGTGCTATCTTTTCCTTGCGTGGTGCCTCGTGAGTATGCACAGCATCTTAGATGCTGCACAACTCACTTACCTCCAACCTCTTCCTCTTCCACGGGAGTTACTCTTCCACTCCAATTCGACCTTAATTGATTCATGCCAATTATATTACCTTCCAACTCATCCCAATACCCTTGGGCTTCTTATGGATTCGAAATGACAAGAGGAGGATGCCATGTGGCATAGAAAATCTAACTTGTGTGGGCCCCACAGCCTCCATGTGTCTTCATGATCAATTGCCATTTTGATTTTTCCTTGTATTTATTTATTTAGCTCATTTATTAAATATTTATTTCATTCTAATGTTCAAACATCATTTATTGCCCCCTTATTCCAAATCCCAAAGCTTCCACACCCAACCTAGGAAACTAGTAATTTTCCTCCTTGGAAATTATTTGACCCTTAGCTTCAATTTGAAAAACTCTCATGAATATCGAAGATGTGATTAGACCATTGTGACCCAATGCAAAATTTGGGACATGGCACTTAACATCCCATAGATGGAATTTAAACTTCGTGAGCGACCTTGGTAGAATTCCATTTCCTCCGCCTCCGCTTTTTGAAGCCTATTTTCAATCTGAATGATCTCGTGCTATTTTTCATTCACTACCTTTGGGTTCTCCTGATTTTCAAATCCCCCAATAAATCAATTATGTTATCAACCACTTCATATATTTACAAAATAACAAAATTAAATAAACTATAATTATAAAAGAAAATCTAAATTAAAAATCAAATCCAAACCAACTGAAAAAACTAAAAGTTAACCATTGATTTTAAAGACTCTTTGTTGGCTATGCGCTCGATGCTTTGGCGATGTAATTTCATGGATCACAGTGTATTCTGTAGTGTCTTCAAGAACCTTGATATTGTGCTAGTTGGGACCTTGACACTACTAAACTGGACACCTAATTTGTCAATCAAATCCTCATCAACTAGTTCCCTCCAATTAGCCATGACTCAACCTAGTGTCTATATAACCATTTGTGCCCCCTCTTCCTATACCTTGCGTTAGTTGCAGTGGAAACATATATGGTTTGCAAGTTCATCGATGTTACATAAGCCCATGACCAAAATTACAGGCCTAAGCTTTTTTCGCAAATGTATGTCAATTTAATTACATACATCTTAACCTCTATTTTTATATGCTGATAATTTTCTTAAGCTTATATATTTGTTTAAAATGTTGCTTATGTATATACATATTTTTTATAAAAGTTTAATCATGTTTTTACATGTTCTTTACTCATACCAAATATAAAAATTAATAAATAAAGGCATATTTTAAATCTAACTTTATCAAATTCCTCCTTCTACAACATCCACCTTTTTGCAACAACCAATGAGGACGTTGCCACCTAGTGCACCTAGTAGCTCTTGTTCATATAGTTATATTGTTGTATTTGTTAGTAGCTCTTGTTCATATAGTTATATTGTTGTATTTGTTAGTTAGCGTGGTATTTACTGTTTACATAATTAAAGGAGATTGTACAATTAAAAGAAAAATAGGTAATGTGTGATAAAGAATAATAATATGTGGGATGATAATAAGAAAATGTAGTTTTAGCTTTAGAACGTTACTAAGATCATAAGATTTAAAAGAGGTATTAAAGTGATGTCAAAATATCATATAAATTATTTAAAAAAGATTAGTGAGTTTATAAGATTTTCAAGAAGTGTTGAAAGTGATGTCAAAATGTTACATAAATTATTAAAAAAAAAGTTAGAAAGATGAATATTTCTAAACCGCTTTATTCTTGATAAAAGAAATAGATTTGAAGACGGATATTTATCAAATTTATTTAAAATGCATATTGAAATGCATACAACTTGAGTAAAATAACATTTGAATCTTAAAAGAGAAATGTTGGAGCTTTCGTAATAAAGGTATGGGAGGATCATGAATTGGGTAAAAAGGTGCGAGAAATAATTTACAAGTGGATAGATAAAATGTATGTCCCAATGTATATCTCTATGAAGATAGTGAGTTATTGAATTTATTAAAGCAATTTAGGCATTAGATCATTTCTTAAGCAAGTGCAACTTAATGCTTAATGGCAATCATGAGTCCCATAGGATGTTATACCCTTGAACTTTCTAGTGAGATTAACTTGGATTTAATGGTAAAATAAATCATGTATGTTTGCAATAAATAAGTTACCAAGGGGTATGTATTTCACTATGAGGACTACCTATCATCAAATTGACAAAGAAAGAGGCTTGTCAAAAAAAACATATGATTGTAAGAGGTATATATGATGATATGGTAGATCGAGCTTCATGGTTGATTGCAAGTTTGAATGCCTTTAAGTTAGTCTCAAACACACAAGAGAAATGTGATAGTATTTTTCCACATGCATAAATTATTGATTTAAAAAAAGAGTGTGATTTATGGCTTGTGTTTAAATTTTGATTGTAATGTGTGATAATGCCTAGGGCTCAAATTAGAATGAGGTTCAATGAAGTTGTGGGTTGACAAAAGAGTTATGTCGATGAACATAAAACTAAAATAAATGTTGAACATAGGGGATAATGTTTCTCACAAGTTACAATAATGAATAGTACAATACAATTGGGTAGGATGTCAAATTGTTTCCTTGTTTGATTAGACCATTTAAGATCATTGAGAGGATAAAACTAGTCATATATCAACTTGCATCACCACTAGATCTATGTAAGGTGTATGATATATTTATTATTTCAAATTTCACATTGGTATGCATTAGGGTGAATTCCATGAGATTACAAGATCAATTTAGAACTGGTTGATCAAAGTTCATGTTAAATTAAGCCATTAATGTACTAGATGGATGGTCTAAACATTTTATTAATTAAGTTAAGCTTAAATGGAATAATCATAGCCTAATATTTGTTACTTGAGAGAATGTAGAGACCAAATGTTGAGATCATGGGGTCTTCACTTAGTGATACTATGTCATAGCGCCTTCGTTCATGGGATAATAAAGAATACCCCTAATTTCACTAGATATTGATAATTAATTTCAAAAATTATTTTGTTAAGCCCCCCTCCCAATACATATTTCCAATTAAAAAAACCCATATTTTTACAAATTATTCCTTATTTTTACTAGAAACCCCTTTTAATACCTATAAACCCCCCATACCCTATTCCCTTCCCCCAAATACCTACAATATATTGACCTTATTTTTCACAATTAAAAACCCCCCTTTATGAATGAACGTGATAAGATATTGCTCAAAAAGGTGAATCCCCCGTGGTTGAGATCACCCTGCACTCTTTATTTGACTATAACTTTAGGACAAAGTTTCTTAATGGGTGGGTGTATGTAGTAACACGCATTAATTTGGCCTTAGGAAATTAGAACTCTTACTTTTACTCACTCATTTATGTGTTGACAACATATTATTCATATTATTTTACCATCATATGATCATGCTAATGATAATTATGTGAATCCTTTTGGACATTTAAATTAAAACATGAAATTTAGGAATATGAATACTAGTTCGAGTTTGACATTATGTACTTATATGGATGCGACAGTGCAATGGATATATGTCATTTACTTGAACATCACTACATAAGACGGGTTTCACATGAAGTTATCATATTTTATATAGTAGTTGAGTTACTAGTGAGCTAACCTATAACGTGATGAACTATGTAATGACCAAATGATTGTAATGCTATGGCAACATTAATGCCATAAAAATCAGGATGAAATCTCGGTACCAATAGTAAATTTGCAATATAACCTAAAAATTTCTAAGACATAATGATGCTAAATGTACATAACATTGTACATGTTGATATTATTGTAATAGAGTGATTTTTGGAATAGCTCACTTAGCATATTTTGAGGGTCATAGAGGTTTGATTGTTTAGAAGAATATTGACTCAAGTTTTATTTCAATGGTTAGCCACCTACTTTTGAACCTTTTGCTTATGCTACTCTTTAGTATTGCTCCCATTCTATTATTTAGCTTTAGAGTTCCGTATACAAAACGCAAACATGTATATAATAAAAGTGTTTTCCCTCTGCGGCTAGTCCGTAGCTACTTAGACTCAAATTTATTCCAAAATTATGGACATGTTAAACTATAACATGTTTCTCTTTAATATTGGTAGTTATTGAAATTATACATTTACATTGCTATTAGATTCATCTTAATTTGGATTTATCAAGTATAGACACATTTTAGAGGGCAAAATTAGAAAAAATATTTGTACCTCAAGTGATTTGAGCCTTTTAGGCTCTTAGATCCAAAGTTAAGATAAATCTTTGTTGACATATATCTTAAAAAATAGTTATTTTGATTTTGAATAGTTTGAATTTACATAATGTACACAAATATTTAATGCTTTTTAATTGACATATTTTTATACTAAATTTTAACACATTTCAATGACACATTTAAGTATAATAATACATAGAACCCATATTTGAAATAAGGAAAGTAATTTCTATTTGAAAAAAAATTATAAGAATCTTTAGTGTCTTGTGCTATCTTATGATACACACCAGTAAACTTTGTGCTATCTTTTATGATGGCCACAGTAAACTTAGTGTCTTTTCTATAATGAATTTTCTTATTCAAGAAAAAGACAAACCAAAGATAATTACATAAATTACATGGTTAGAACCTCGTTGTATTATGTTTATATTTAATCTTTTAACTCCATGTTTATGTTTAATCTTTTAACTCCGGCTTGAGCTTTGATTGTTGTCATTTCCTGCAACAATCATGTTATTACATAATTATACAATTAAGGCAACTTTGAAACAGAGACATGAATTCATACCAATTATATAAATTCCAAATGCCTTAAAGAACAAGAAGCAGTCATTTAGTAGAATTGTGCAGTAAATGACCTAAGACCTTTCATATATTCTGACTATATGTGGGAGGAAAGAATCCTTTCGATTGGACTTAAACTAACAGCTTGCCAAAGCTATTATATTCTGACTATATGTGGGAGGAAAGAATCCTTTCGATTGGACTTAAACTCACAGCTTGCCAAAGCTATTAAGACTAAAGTGTTACAAACCATGTATCAATTATATGATGAATATGTAAATAATTCATTTATTATTTATATAAAGTATTAAATTTCAGTATTTAGATATGAATCCAACTGCTAAAGTCTACAGAGGTGTACATACACTACCCCTCAGGATTTGAACTTGTGACCTCTTAAAAAAAAACATATACACTTAACCATTAGACAGAAAAAACATACACTTAACCATTAGACCCATTCATACTGTACTTCATATTAAACATCACACCTATTATTTGTTTACAGTATCAAAGTATTGCAATGAAACAAATAAAGAACACAAATAAAAAGCACAAATGACAGGTCAGAGTGCAATTGACATTCTTCCACATCAGACATTTATTGGAATCATATTCTAGGCATGGATTTTATGCCTATAACTTGCTTTTTCAATGTAGCTTCTAGATATAGCTAGGTTACAGGAGCTCAAGAAGAACTGTAGAACTATTGACAGGGTTAAAGTAACTAAAGCAGAACTGAATAAGGAGAGAATCAATCAGATATGATGCAATGCTAATGAATATGTCAAATGATCCTATCAAATAACAAATTCCATTCAAATAAAATAAATATTTAGACCTTAAATGCCAAAAAAAAATATAACTTGCTTTTTAATGTATCTTCTAGATATAGCTAGGTTACAGGAGCTCAAGAAGAACTGTAGAATTCTTGACAGGGTTAAAGTAACTAAAGCAGAACTGAATAAGGAGAGAATCAATCAGATATGATGCAATGCTAATGAATATGTCAAATGATCCTATCAAATAACAAATTCCATTCAAATAAATTAAATATTTAGACCTTAAATGCCCAAAAAAATCTAATGTCTTTGAAGTATTTTATTTAAGAAACACTAGTGATCTAAAACAACTGTCAAATGGACGTAAACACATGGAAAGCAAATTGTATCAATGTCTGAGATTCCTGTGAGGATTATAAGAAATCACAGGTGGGATTCGATCTCTTGTTGTAGCTGTGGAGGAAATTTGGAGGGTTACTTCGTCGAGAGTGCCAAGAGACGAAAATAGTCCTATCAAGGAGGACTGATATTCTTTTACTTTTGATTGAAAAAGGTGCAGATTTGGAAGCAAAGGACAAAGAAGGGAGGACTGCATTGCATACTGCAGCCACGAAAGGACACGAGGACTGTGTGAGGCATTTGTTCGAGGCTCGTGCAGTCGGATATGCTAGAAGCAACGATGGAAGAACAACTATATTTTGAGCAGCCACCATTGGGTATCTAGAGATTGTAGAGTCACTTTTGGATGCAGGCACAAACAGTCATATTAGGAGTTTTAATGGAGAAGCCCCTTATGATTCAGCTTCGGAGAAAGGAATGTAAGATTCATATAAATTACATCTTTTATTCTCCTGTGAAGCTTTTTTTTTGGGGGGGAAAGAAAGTGGTTATTTTATTACTAGAAGGAAAGCAATCATTGCATCAACATAGCCTTTCTTGTACCTACCCAAGCAAACAGGGAAAAGAGCATGAAATCTAATTCCTACTTCAACATAAGACAATTTCTTTTTTAAAGATCTCAAATGGGCTGAGAATTGAATAGCTATAGAATCTAGAATCAAGAAGTTATCTATTTTAGTTATTCTGCAACTGAACAAATTTTCCAACGTCTGGTACATTTTAACCAGATGAAGTGCAAGGTGATGATTCCGATAACATGCCAAACACTCCAAACATGTTTGTGACAAAACCAAAAATTGCCTCGAAGGAGATGTGGTATGAACATGCCTACAATTTGTTTAATAATTTGGGTATTGTTGTCATCCTAATCAACAAATTGTCCACATTTTTAGTAAGTGTGAATAACGCCCTACTTAAATAAGAAAAAAAAAATTAATGCTATAGAATGACAAAGACGCCACAACAGAGATTGTTAATCAATTTGTTTACTTGGAAAAGCTTGGGTTGCTGCTGCCAGCAATCTCGTCTTCTACAATCCGAGCATACAGATCCAACATCACCATGCTACTTCTCTTGAAAGTGTGCAGCTAGTTACTCCCACTTGCCATTGCATTATCATAAAGTTGTGGTCTACTGATGGAGGAACCGCCCAACAACTTGCAATATTTTGAGACTATGAGATATTCCATGGGTGGAGCATAGACCAAAACTGTGTGCATATCAAAGACAACCAGCTAGATTTTAAGTACATCCATTTATTCGAATTTAAGGTATTAGGTTCAAGAAATTCAATGTAGTTTACAAGATTAAAAAAAATCAAGGTACTTACAATCCATGCTGAATTGTGAATAATGAAGGCCAAAGGAAGTGGTATAATTTCTGGGCAGTGGCTTACGTCCTTCCTCGGCATAAAGAAGAAGCGTGGCTTTACTCTTTTGTTGTATTTTTGGAGAGTAATGCACTACAACATTATGCCAGAACAACATGAACATGTTTTACAATAACCTGAACCTGTTTTACAATAACCTGGGGAATACAACTTGCTTATCAATAAACTTTACAATTAGGACCAAATCTTATAGGGTGTCCGGTACAACCGATCATGCACCCCCTTACATCACATAAATTTCAACTTAGGTACAAGAGTCTTTTGAATGCTTAACAGCATCAAGGTGACTAATATATATACCCAACATACAAGTCCCCAAAAACAAGCCCTTTACATTGTAGCACCATGCAAACTTTTGTACTTTACTTGTGGAGTCTTCTATATTTAGTCATTCACCTTTGTCTTTTACACCAGCGTAGATCCAAATCCTAGGCTCTATCAAGCGCCGAGAGGGATCAAATCTCTTCCTAGGTATCCATTGATTTGATTCAAACCAAAAGACACATCTTTTTATTTAAGGTCCATATATAATATTTTATTATTAAAATTTAATATTATTTATGGCCCACATATAATATTTTTTATTATTTTTTTATTTTGTTATGAACTAACATTACAACATTTCCCCATACATGGTTTTAAAACCATATGCAAGGCCCT
>LPNX010945941.1:8877-16377 GCA_001517045.1 Pseudotsuga menziesii
ATTAAAACTATGATACATACCTCATCATGTTAGATCCCACCTAATATCATACAACCAAGGCCTCCGGATCATCTCTTATAATGATGGTCTCCATTAGTCTCTCGTGCTATGTATCCGGTAAGAAGTAGCGTACAAGAACACAAAATTGACATATTCATAAGAAACATACATGGGAAAATTACAATTATGATACATACCTCATCATGCTATATCCCACCTATTATCATACAACCAAGTGCTCTGGATCATCTCTTATAATGATGGTCTCTATTAGTCTCTCATGCTCTGTATCCAGTAAGAAGTAGCGTACCTTTGATGAATTCCGACTAGGCATTGTTTGTACCTGGAGGTTTGTACCAACGATTCAGTTAGTAAAGTGATACACACTTGCACCTGGTTTGTAATCCCTTTAAACATATCCACCCTTCTTTCTTGCATTGTTGTCATGTGTAAGATATTCACCTTTAACAACCATTGACCCGATGGGGAAGTGGTTGTTTTCATCATCAGTCATGGACATAATGAGGTTTTGCTTTCCCTCTATACAACGTGCCAACTAGTAATCACCACCCCATTCACTATCTTTTGAGGCAACCACTGCATATATGTGTCCTACATAGTATGATTGTAGGTATATGATCAAATATTTTTCATGTGATACAAGGCCATTAATGTGAGTTTCAAGACTATGTAAATTTTACAAAAAAATGTTAAGGAAATGCATCATACCAGGTTGTACAAGGTCTGATACATGATCAAAATTTATAGAAATAGACGATTGGTCTTCTTCCAACGGAGTTAACTCAACAATTGCACGCTGATCAAGTGGAAGTTATATGCGATCCCATCCATCAACCCAATCCAATGATTCACACACATCCTAGTCACCATCACAACAAGGCGGGAAAAACAAGCGAGTTTTCTGGTCCAAATTTCAAATACTGGGTTATCAGAGCTTCGAACCGAATGAAAGCCATGAGTCCCAGGAACAGTCTTGCATTCCCATGCATGGGAACGATCTATATCTACCACCTCCCAAAAAAATCTCTCCACATGTCTCTTTCTTGTGGATTCTACTTGCATAGCTAATTCCTCTCCCATTACTGACATGCACCACCTGACTATAGATTGAGCATTTCAAATAGTAGATATTGTAGATAATTTCAATTCCTCTCTTCGTAGGGTTGTTTTGACACATTCTCCAGCTCCATCATGCTCTCCTTTACCATGCCCAGTCTCAAAATAGTTCCACATATGTGGAACTTTGTAGTTTTTATGCAATGAACACAACCATTGAAATATGTGTGCATTTTTCAACTGACCAGCACATCCATCAGACCAAATCCATTGTCGATCCATCTGTATCTTCCTGCCCTTCAAATGATCATAGAACATGATGAAGCAATGATGTACATAGTGGAAGTCATGGCACCTATCATCACTTATGTAGAAGTGATATTCCTTTAGAATTTCTCTTTGCTCTTGACTGCTATTTGGGCCATGCCTATATGTGATATGCACCATCAAGGAAACCTGCATAGAGTGATAATATTGACTTTGGATCTCATTTTGAGGTTGCAGAGTGTAGTTCTCGGCAAAATCAACAACTGAAAGTATAGTACCATGAGGAAATGTATCTCTGCATATTCTAAACTTCTCATCCTGCCATCGTGCCAAGTGGACATGCTAAACATATTGACATGTCTTTTCAATAAATTCCTTGACGAAGACACTAGCTTGTACTTGTTGACACAAAATAATCTCAATATCAGGTTTTTTTGTAAGTAAGGAATGAAATGCAACTGTTCAAACATAAATTTATAGATAAATGCATGTACCTGAGATGTCACCAATTGTATTTTTTTTCTTTCTTTCCCTGGGACTATTTCATAGCTGATATATTTGAAAATTTTCATGTCTGACTATTTCATAGGATTTTGCATTGTAAGTTTGCCCCTCAGGCCTATTGCACATGATACTATGAATGAAATCTCTTGATGAGGTCGATGTTATTGTCAAGGAGCAATCCTGCACATGGTTAGTATGCAACACACGACGAATGTACAAAAATGTTTCATAGTAATATTCATATTCTACATGGTATCTACAACAACAAGTGTTACGAAGAGTATTTATTCTAACATACCAGGGCTTACATTTCTCAAAAGATCTTTGCCCCAAATTAAATTGTCTATGTTCATTCCTAAATTTCTCGTATACTTCTGTCTATGTTATATCAAGAAGATGCTTAATATGTGGTTCACGGTCCTTTGATCCCCTTCTCAGTTTTAGAACATCCTTCCGGTTTGAAGAAGGCCTTGTGTGATCATGCCAAAAACTCTACACTAGTCCCTTTACTGCATCAACTAGATTCATGTCACGACATGGAAACCGACCAATAAAGGCCCAAAAATTTGTCTGGGCGGTTGTGTCAATATGTTCTCTTCTAATAGAATACCTACGGAGGGTTTTTACATTCAAATAAACTAGTTTAGATGTAGGCTTGAGAAAACGAAGGACCCTAGTGTTCTTATTTACAATTGCTTGTGACAACACATGACGAGCCGCATTGCGGTCCTTTGACCGTGTGTTCTTACCAATTTTACCAAAGGCATCTACTAATCTTTTAACTATATGAGAACTTGGTCCAGAAGGCTTTATCATCTTTATCCATAATGATTTCCCAACAATATTCATGCCCCTAGATTTTAACAATGATAAAAATAATCTACATTTATCTCCGTCACATTTAGAAACAAAATATTTATTTAGTATCTGTTGAGTTTGATAAGCAATACTACGTTTAGATAGCGTACCTTCAATGGAATTGAGGAGTCCTTCATCAACTTGTATACGCTTCGGAGTTCTTCGATGTGTGCTTTCTAATGGAGGTAAGGGGGTTGGATTTCTATCATCTAGTGCATCAACAATACGCTCTGGCGTTTCAGTAGAAACTTGTTGTCCTTCATTCTCTTCCTAGTAGTTGGATGGGGGAAATCCAACATCCTCATCGATGGTCCGGTTAATATTTTCTGCTTCAACAGTAGGCTCCATGTCCAATGCCTCTTCAACAGTAGGCTCCATGTACAACATCTCTTCAACAGCAGGCTCCATGTACAACGCCTCTTCATGAGCTTCGTCTTGAGATGGTAACTTATCACTTTGACTTGATGTGGGATTTGAAACATCCCCTAATGAGCACCTATGTTTTGCTTCTTGAATACTTCCATGGGGTGCTTTTTCAACAACTATTGTGGAAATTGAAGGTCCCTCTAGTGAATGCTTCCTTTTTTCTTGTGCTGGATTAATAGGATGAACCGACGTATCCTCTATAATTGGACTTGGATTAGTTTCCAAAGAAAGCCTTCGATTCATCATGTCTATTCTTTTCTTTTCTTTCTCTTCTTCGATGACTTCTTGAGGTCTCTTCTTCCTTGATGATTTTGTTCCTCGGTTATGTACATTCCCCATCACCACAATGATCAATGTTAATATAGTTTGTTTTTGTTGCTCCTCAATTACAAGCTTTGAAACCTTTAACTTGCCTTACAACTATTGATCCTTCAAGGTGCGTCAATCTTCCTTCTCAATTGTTCATATTTCCCATCAAAACAATAATGAATGGGAAAATTTACCTTTGGTTCTCTTGAATAATAAGCAAATGAAAGTTAAATCATAAATTGTTCCTCAAGCTGATTTTCTTGTACAATTGTGTATATCCACCATCACCATGAAATGACATTGCAGCTTGATATCTTATCCTGTGTGCTCTTCAACCATGAAAGATATCCTCAATGTTGCACCTGCATAAAAAAAAAGAATGATGGAGAATGTGTAAATTGTGAGTATTTTCACAGGCGGGCTCGTGCTCTTGAAAAAAAACACATGGTAATGGGATAAATTCATAAAAAAAAAGTGAAGACTTTGCTCTCGGACAAAAACAATTCATTGCTTTTACAGTCCCAAAACGTGCACACGTTATATAGAGTAAAAACGCATACGTGATTTGTTTAAGTATAATGCGCACGCGATATGGTTAAGCACAATTAATAGAGTGGGTGCACGGCTAAGGCAACGAATAAGATCATAACTTCCCAAATGTTTTCTATGGCTAGCAACAAAACAAATGTTTTTAGTGTTCCCTTCTTTTCATGCATATAAATGTTTCTCTCTATAGCCTCGATAGTCCCTACATATCCCTATCTCTTTCTAAATATACCTCCCTCATTCTCTCTGCATCCCTCCCTATATGTTCCCTTTTCTCCCTTACTCCATCCCTCCATACTGATGGTGATGAAGACGATGATGGTTATCATGATGGTGATGATGATGATGATGATAATGATGACGACGATGGTGATGATGATGTTCATGATGTTGATGGTGATGATGATGATCATGTTGATGATGATGATGATGAAGGTGATGATGATGATGATGATCATGTTGATGATGATGATGATGAAGGTGATGATGATGATGATGAGGAAGGTGATGTTGATGTTCATGATGTTGATGGTGATGATGATGATGATGAGGAAGGTGATGTTGATGTTCATGATGTTGATGGTGATGATGATGTTGATGTTGATGACGACGATTGTTATGATGATGTTGATGATGTTGATGTTGATGATGACGATGGTGATGAAGATGATGATGATGATGAATATGGAGATGATGATGAACATGATGATCATGCCTCTTTTGATGATGATGATGATCAATGACCAATGATGATGGTGATGATGGTGATGATGATGATGAAGATGATGGTGAGGATGTTGATGGTGACGATGATGATGAAGGTGATGATGATGATGATCAGGATGATGATGATGATGATGATGAAGATGATGATGATGATGGTGATGATGATGATGATGAAGATGTTTATGATGATGGTGATGATGGTGATGATGATGATGAAGATGATGATGATGATGGTGATGATGGTGATGATGACGATGATGAAGATGTTTATGATGATGATGAGGAGGAGGAGGATGAGGATGAGGATGATGATGAGGATGAGGATGGTGATGATGGTGATGGTGATGATGATGATGATGATGATGATGATGATATTTATGATGATGATGACGAGGAGGATGAGGATCGTGACGATGGTGATGATGATGGCGATGATGATGATGATGACGATGATGATGTTGATGATGATGATGATGACGACGATGGTGATGACGATGTTCATGATGTTGATGGTGATGATGATGATGAAGATGATGATGCTGATGATGACGATGGTGATGATGATGACGATGGTGATGATGATGTTGATGATGTTGATGTTGATGATGACGATGGTGATGAAGATGATGATGAAGATGGAGAAGGAGATGATGATGAACATGATGATCATGCCTCTTTTGATGATGTTGATGATGATGTTGATGTTGTTGTTGATGATGATGATGACGATGACGATGGTGATGATGATCATGGCGATGTTGATGATGATGATAGATGATCAATGATCATGGTGATGATGAGGATGAGGATGGTGATGATGATCAATGACCAATGATCATGGTGATGATGGTGATGATGATGATGAAGATGATGGTGAGGATGTTGATGGTGATGATGATGATGAAGGTGATGATGATGATGAGGAGGAGGAGGAGGATGATGATGATGATGTTGATGAAGATGATGGTGATGATGGTGATGATGATGATGATGATGATGTTTATGGTGATGATGATGAGGAGGCTGAGGATGAGGATGAGGACGATGATGACGGTGATGATGATGATGATGATGATGATGAAGATGATGATGATGAGGAGGATGAGGATGGTGACGATGGTGATGATGGTGACGATGGTGACGATGATGGCGATGATGATGATGATGATGACGATGATGTTATTGATGATGATGATGATGAGGATGATGTTGATGATGACGACGACGATGACGATGGTGATGATGATGAAGATGATGATGAGGATGATGATGATGATGAGGATGAGGATGATGACAATGATGTTGATGATGATGATGATGACGACGCTGGTGATGATGATGTTCATGATGTTGATGGTGATGATGATGATGAAGATGAGGATGATGATGATGATGATGATGATGATGAGGATGATGACGATGATGTTGATGATGATGATGATGACGACACTGGTGATGATGATGTTCATGATGTTGATGGTGATGGTGATGATCATGTTGATGATGTTGATGATGATGTTGATGTTGATGATGAGGATAGTGATGATGATGAAGGTGATGATGATGATGAGGATGAGGATGAAGACGATGATGATGTTGATGTTGATGATGATGACGATGCTGGTGATGATGATGTTCATGATGTTGATGGTGATGATGATGATCATGTTGATGAGGATGATGAAGGTAATGATGATGATGACAGTGATGAGGATGATGATGATGATGATGATGATGATGACGATGCTGGTGATGATGATGTTGATGGTGATGTTGATGATCATGTTGATGATCATGTTGATGATGATGATGATGATGATGATGATGATGATGATCATGGCAATGTTGATGATGATGATCGATGATCAATGATCATGGTGATGATGAGGATGAGGATGGTGATGATGATCGATGACTGATGATCATGGAGATGATGAGGATGAGGATGGTGATGATGATCGATGACTGATGATCATGGAGATGATGAGGATGAGGATGGTGATGATGATCGATGACCGATGATCATGGTGATGATGAGGATGAGGATGGTGGTGATGATGATGATGAAGGGGATGATGAGGATGAGGATGAGGATGATGATGATGATGATGTTGATGTTGATGATGATGACGATGATGGTGATGATGATGTTCATGATGTTGATGGTGATGATGATGATCATGTTGATGATGATGAGGAGGAGGAGGAGGACGAGGATGAGGAGGATGATGATGAAGATGATGATGATGATGACGATGGTGATGATGATGTTGATCATGATGACAACGATGGTGACGATGATGATGATGATGAGGAAGGTGATGCTGATGATGAGGATGAGGATGGTGATGATGATCGATGATGATGATGATGATGATGAAGATGATGATGATGATGACGATGGTGATGATGATGTTGATCATGATGACGATGATGGTGACGATGATGTTCATGATGATGATGATGATGATGAGGAAGGTGATGCTGATGATGAGGATGAGGATGGTGATGATGATCGATGATGATGATGATGAGGATGAGGATGAGGACGAGGATGAGGATGAGGATGAGGATGGTGATGATGGTGGTGGTGGTGATGAAGATGTTTATGATGATGATGACGAGGAGGATGAGGATGGTGACGATGGTGATGATGATGGCGATGATGACGATGATGTTGATGATGATGATGATGACGATGAGGATTATGTTGATGATGATGATGACAACGACGGTGATGATGATGTTCATGATGTTGATGGTGATGATGATGATGAAGATGATGAT
>LPNX010945941.1:21377-38105 GCA_001517045.1 Pseudotsuga menziesii
ATTTATCTTCTGTCATCACTCCTCAACTCAAGAAACACACTGTTAGTGTTTTGTCCATATCTCTTTTGTTTCTCAACCATTTAAAAAAAAATTGTATGGTGCACTAAAGAACACCAACCTCTACATGCTATAAAAAACCCACTTCCAAATAATTGCATTAAGACATTCAAACACTGCACCCACAATTGACGTACCATTTTCGAGGTTTGATCTCTTAGATAATTAAAAACAAATTTAAAAATATTATTTTTATTATTGGAAAAATAGTCATGTACTAGTCCTATATGTTCTCTATATGTATACCGATTTTCGTAAGTTTATTCCATCGTTTAGACACTTAGACGTTGCACCCACAAAAACATATACCTTATAATTTGTCCCAAAAATAAAAAGTGCCCATTAAAAAATATCTAACTTTATTAAATTAACAACATTTTCAATAGAAAAAAATTATATATTTGGAAAGGTCATTCAATTTCCTACATTTCTTGTTTTTAACTGATCACAAGATTCATTGTGTAAGTGTCTCAAAATATCCATGCAAGTTTATGGATGCCTATTTTTTCAGTTTTGTATTGCATCTAACGCGCCAAAAGAGACCCTCAACTTCTTGCACACACCCTATTAGATACAACTACCAACTTACAGTCTATTATTAGATACAAATATTAGCTTAACTCAAATGATTCTACAACTATTACCTTAACTTCAACTCTATATTGGATAACTATTAACTTAAATATTAGATACAACTATTAGCTTTCTAATAATTCTACAACTATTAACTTAACTTGAACTTTAATGGCTTAAGACTTGGTAGAACTACATTTGGCATCTAAGAGCGTAGCTAATGTGCACTTGTGTAACAATAGAACTCCTAATAAAATCGTCCCAACTCCTAATAAACTCCTCCAAATTCCTGGTCAAGTCCTAATAAATATTAATTAGGTTTTGGAGTCTTAGTAAACTGTAGGTAATAAATATTAATTAGGTTTTGGAGTCTTTTAAAGGAGATTAGGAAACATATTAATACGTGTTTTACATTAGCATTATAGCTTAATCAAGTGGAAATGAATATTGAAGGGGTTTTAATACAGACACTGAAAGAAAAACTCATGTGATGTAGAGCAAGAATTTTGTTGTGCGGAAGCAGAACGAAATACCGATAACTCTTCCCTCCATATCCCACATTGGTCTCACTATATTTTGTCTTGATATCAAATTCTCATGTGGATGGAATTGATCGTGTTATATTTGTGCATACACACATCCCTATGTCTCCCCTTACCACTAACACCCCCTAACCTATAACCTACAACACCTAGACACCCCCACACACATCCACAGGTCACATGCACATGTCTCCCCTTACTACTAACACCCCCTCCCTTATATCACTCCCCAACCAATCAAACTACCTCTAACCCCCAGCCCCCTACTAAATCCCCTCTACAACACCTAGACACCCCCACATTAATCTAACCCCCCGCCCACCATTCCTAAAATTTTAACACACCTTTTACTCTCTCCCTCACACACACACATCCACAGGTCACTCCATTCCACTAAGGACCCCCCCATACACTCTATCTTTGTCTCTCTCTCTCTCTCTCTCTCACACACACATCCCTATGTCTCACATTACCACTAAGGGACCCCCCCCATTTTGCACATTTTATTAAAGCAAAACAAGAACGTGTTTTATTGAAGCAAAACGGGAGCACTTTTTATTGAAGCAAAACATGAGTGCATTTTATTGAAGCAAAACGGGAGCGCGTTTTTGCAAGGTAAAATAGGAGAGCGTTTTTGTGTACTATCCTAATTCGCATGCATGTTGGCAGCCTTGGGACTAAGCTTGGCATGGTCGGGATTGCTTGGGATGATTTCTATTTTATGGATCAAGAGTGACTGACTTCATTCTACCATTGCATCTAAAAGGTCCCTCAACTTTGTGCACTCACCCAGTTCATAAAATCCACTGTCATTTATGTTTTTTCATCTAAGAATGATAATGAGTATATTTCAAGTTGATTTTATGGGCTTCCTCCAAAATTCATAGTTCATAATTTCAAAAAAAAAAAAACTTAGTTAACATATAATAATTACAATTAGAGATAATTAGTAAATTAATATTCAATTTCAATTATTCCATTATTAGATACAACGATTAGATTAATTGATACAACTATGAGCTTACTTCCATTCATGATACAACTATTAGTTTAATATCAACTCCACTCCACTAATGAATTTTCATATATATATTAACTTTTAAATTAATTATTAGATACAATTAAGTAGATAGGCTTATATATCTTAGAATTTCTGAGTGGACTCCCATCTATGCTTTTTCATATAGGGACAAAAATGAGACAAGTGTATTGTTCATATATATTGATGATTTACCAATCTAAATCTAAACAGCTGCAATCTGTGGTTACGGCACAAACATTCCACATTGTGATTAATGTCACTGCCAACAATTATGGCATGGCCTAAAAATTAACCAACACATTCTAATTCTTTCTCCGCGATCCTAAATTCTGTAATTTCTTAGAAATCTGGTGTTAGATTTGTAATTTGGATTGTCCGTATGTCCCGATCTGTTGTTTGTAAAGGATAGGCCATTGTTACAATTTTGATCATCTGGAAGCGTAGATCTGTAATTTTCTTGGGATCAAGTGTTATATTTGCATCTTTATCAACTCGATGCACCGATAGATAAGACGTCTTCATTATCATTTATCGCCAGACTTGTTTAATTATACTTTAATGCATTTCACATTAACCAAAGATTTGACTGTATAGATAGACTGTCTAAGAACACAACCAAGATATACTAGTGCTACATAAAAAATTATGGAATTCTTTTTTTTATATAAATATACGTGATCCAAGTTGATCATAGTGATATAGTGGTTTACGTTAATGATCGTGATCCAAGTTGATCATAACCAAATTTGACACTTTCATATGCAGTGTGAATTAATGATTTTGAAAACACAAGAAGGAAACAAAGATACAAAGAATACTTATTCTACATTAAGAATTATCATGTTTAAGAAATTATACAACAAGGAATGTCCAATGAGCATGGTGTCCTAAAAAGAACATGAGAGAGAAAAATAATAATCTTCTCTAATCTCACTCAAACAATAGCCACGATCTAAATAAAATCAATGAATCCAATCAATTTGTGGCGAACCCGCAATGCTTCAATTCCTCCTTGAATCACATTGAACGGGAGATGATAATGCATGGAGGTAAAAGCTTAAACAAGGAAGGAGGCCCCTCCAAGCAATGCGGCTCCAAAGATAGCCATCTTCTCCAAACTGGCGGTAAGGACAGCCCCGCTGCTGGCGCTCGGTGGGGAAGCGGTGCCTGGGCCTTCAGCCGAAGGGTTAGATGCTGGAGCTTGGGATGGGGTAGAGGAGCCTGATTTTGGTGGGGTGGCCACTTTAGAAGGAGCAGATGCAGGAGAAGAAACACTTGGGGGAGTCGCAGGAGGAGGAGATGCGGGAGATGGCGCTGCGGGGATTTGAACCGGCGACGCCATAGGTGCTGCTGCAATGGGGGATGGTGCAGGTGCCCGTGCGGGAGAGGCTGAGCTGATCAATCCCAAGACGAAAAGGAAACAGAGAAGTGCATTGAAACGGGCCATATTGTCGTAAAGTAGCTGTTGTGCAAATCTCTTTTGCCTAAACTGTATGGTGTCGAACTCTTCCCTTCCTGAAGAATGTAAACAAAAAGAAGAGGTTACCGAAGACGATAAAGAATAGGAAATAGGCAGAGATGAGTTGTTTGAAGGTAGAGGGATGCAGGCATGATATATATAGGTATGTAGCGCCACAATTAGGTCAGCTTCGAGGAATGGCGGATTGTTTGCGTTATTCAAACGCGGTATCTGATGTTAAGGTGTGTACCGAAGACCATTTCAAAGTTCAAACCTCTTCATGCCGACTTGCCGAGGTGTCCGCGTCCCTTCTCTACAGCGCGTCCTTCTTGACCGACATTTGATTGATCAGTTTTGGTGGGTTTGGTAAATAATCACCGAATCGATCAGTTTTGGTCGGTTTGGTAAATAATCGGCTTATTTGTATTTTTTAGAGCCTTTTTAGTTGATGTATTTTGGCTTTAGAGATGTATTGAATGAGGCGCTATGTTAGTTATTTGTGCTCATACTTGCTATATTTGATTCATATGTATTTCCACAACCATTTTTAAGTTAAATTCATTTTTATGGTATTTTTTAGAAATTAAATCTTTTTTAAGTCAAATTTATTTTTATGGTTTGGTTTAGAAATTAAGTCAAACACTTACTCGTCAATTTGCAAAAAATGTTGTAGAATTATGTTCCAAACAAACTGAGCTTATAAGATGAGACTTGGTTGGGAATTGTTGTCAAACACTTTACCAATATTGTTGCCAAATCCTTCTTCAATTATTTCACCGACTTGTTGACCAATGATTGACCTAGATTTTGTAGGTGTTTAATGCGACTTGTTGACCAATGATTGACCTAGATTTTGTAGGTGTTTAATGCTGATTTATTATGTCACATTTAAAGTGGTTTTCATTTGAACATATATCTTGTCTTTACATACTCAGATTTACCATATACCCCACAAATACCATAAACAACCTTCAAATTTATGCAAATGGAATTATTAATACTCATCATACTTATAAAATGAACAACACATAACTTCAAGATGTCTAAATTAATGAGAAGATTCTGACCTGAGAATTTAAGCAACTTATAGGCCTTAGTATGGGCTAAGATGACCCTTCTTATGCATAGGAGAGTTGCAGAGCATCAACAAAGAAATATATATCAATGTTGAAGAATATCCTCTTGTAGGTGGTAGGTTAGTTTTAGTGACTTCTTGCCTTATCTAGAATGAAGTCTATGGTCACAATTGACAAATGAATACTTACCATGTTTTAGTGACTTCTTGTCTTACCTAGAATGGAGTCTATGGTCACAATTGACAAATGAATACCTTCTAACTTGTCGAGCATTAACACCCACAATAATTACACACTATAACTTGGAAGGGGACATTACACATGAATATATACGTTTTCTTACAAAATATGCATATTTTATGTATTTTTTAGTCTATTGATTTTTCTCGTTTTTTTTTGGGTTTCAATCTTGTTCACTTTTTTGATTCTATTGATACGATCACCGATTTGATTTTGATAACGTTGATGCAAAAGTCTTTGTAAAGCAGTATATTTTTCCATATTTCTAAAGAATGAAATTGTATATAATTTCATGCCACCAATACTTAACTTCTAGGTATGAAAATTGTATTTTAATTACTTTGGTATGCCTTCTTTCTAAGTTAGTGTTACTCAATTTCAAAGAACACTTGTTTTAACTTCGAGGTATGAAATTTGGATTTTAAAGACTTTGGTATGCCTTCTTTCAACTAGTGTTACTCAATTTCAAACTTGATAGCTTCATATATATATATATATATAATACTTGTTTGTTTAATACTAGTAAAAGCGTTATCTTCCATACCCTATAACTATGAAAATGTAGTGAACATGAATATGAAATTTGATCCAATTTACTTCAATATGTTTTATAATCAATTTGATTTTTTTCCTCATTAAAGATAATAAAATAAAACTTAAAAAATTATATTCAAAGTGGTAGGATTACTTATTTTAAGGAGAGAGACCCTAGGGACTTCTTTAAGTGAACCAATGACATAACACATGCACTCATGGTATAATAAATAATACCCATAATTTCACTAAATATTAAGGATTACCTACAAATTTTTTTTTTAACTTTAAGACCCTTTCCTATACATGTCCAGTTAAAAGACCCCAACATTTGCTACATATCCTATACTTTCATTTTTTACATGACATTTTTAAATCCCTTTTTTTGTATTAATAATAGATCAATGCTATCGACAATGATGCTAAGAAGAAGCACATGAAATAGATCTTGCTACTAAGAATTCTCACAAGCATACATAGGAAAAATCGAGAGAAGAAAATAGACTTAATCACATGAATGAAGAGATGAATATTGGTGTGTATCCTTCCATTGAATAATGATGAATAATAGTGTACATAAATAGTGCATCCCTGATAGGAAAATTGAATTGTATGGAAACAACTCATAAAGCTAAAAAAATGATAACTTACCAAAATATAGCAAACCCCCATAGGTGGCTAAAGCACTTCCCAAATCTATCAAGGACCTCACGAGTTGGAAAAAGCATGAGTGAGTTGTTAAGGGGATGGAAAAAAAACATGCTAATGCTAGAAAATGGAGAAAAACTAATGGAGGATGGGTTGGAAACAAAAGCTGACAGTTTCCTAGTTGACTAGCTTTTATCTTATCCATAGAAAAGCAGGAAAAGCAGAATCTACTATAAAGTGTTGTATACTAATTCTGAATGGTCAAAAGGTGGTCAAGATCAACCCAGAATTAGAAATAAATCATTCCTAGGATATCGATGGCATGTATTGACTTTAAGGTGCAAGTGGATGCCAACTAATTAAGCTAGTGGGTGAATAATTAATCAAATAATGATTAATTATTTTATCCCAAGTTATGAGTGGGTTTAATATATTCCAACATTTTTTAATCTCTATTAATAATATGTCCACATGACGCAATTCTTATAATCCTTAGAAATATTACAAGGTGAAATATGAAATCTTTATGGTAGTAGATATTTTGAGATGCAAAACAAACCCCTTAACATAATTTGGATCCACACACACTGGTTGCAATATAATTTACACCATCTTCATATATAGAACATTTATATTCAAACTGAAGTTCAAATTCACATAAATCAATTCAGACCAGTGAAATATATAGATAATACATATTCAAACACTAAATCAACTTCACACACAATCAAACCCACAAGATCTTCATATGTAGAGTTACACCCATTCAAACCTCTAAATATATTAATCAACCCTTTGATTCTTAATTCTACTCATTCCCTAATATTTTTATATTTTTAATATATAAAAAATACATATAAACCCTTATATACTTATCAATATATTACTTCCAATTTATATTATTTTAAAGCGATATTATAAATTTATAAAATTGTATGAACCTCATAAGCTAAATTCAACATAATATATAATCTCATTCCAAATGTTACATACCAAATACTTCAAAATAGCATAAAATAGAAATAATAAGTAATTCTACACCTTAAAAAGAATACATATTCAATAAATAATAATCATCTTTAAATAAATAACATTATAAAGATTATAGATTATTCAAATGTACAAGAAAAAATGCATATTCAAATGAATCATGTATTATAAAGAGGAGATCGAGGGACGCTGACATATCCTACACCCTAAGTTTATCTAACTATCACTAATGTATTAATAATAAATTAATAAATTATCTAGTTAGGGCCTTAACATAATAGGAAATCATTGAGGGTCTTTCTTTATATATATATATATATATATATATATATATATATATTTTAAGATAAGTTCAAGTTTGGGCTTTTTCTTATAAAGGTTTTACTATATTTATGTTTATATCACTTATTCACACCATTATTTTAATAATAAATTGTTATATTTATTATTTTTTGTTTCGTTTTTTATTTGCATAGATTTTTAGTTGAATTTATATATATATATATATATATGCATTTTTTTTCATTGTCCATAAATTAGTCTAGATCATGACTTAGAGCTTGTAAATTCCCCTCTCAATGTTGGAGATTTTAAAATCTAAAGTAAACTTTATCTCTTTAAAATAATACTAGCTTAGATTTCTTAGATTTCATTCTCTCATAACATTGGTCTCAAATGTTTAACAATTTGTCTAGAAGAATATGTCAAGGGTTGAATTCTTATGATTTTTACAATTTTTTAGGGTAGGGATGGAAATGGTTTACTAAATCACCATTTTATTTTCAAACAAACAAAAAATTACAAATTTTGTCTTTGTTTGAAATGAAATACTTACCTATACCTAATTCATTTATCCGATTAACGTAGCATAATGCACATATATAGATTGGTTTTAACCCATTCAGTTTTACTTACTCACACTTTATTTGTTTGGTGGCCAAAATAAGTTTACAGTTTCTATGTAAGGTTGAGTATTTTTTCTCCTCCAACAACAAATTTACAATAAGGAACCAAAAACATCATGTTCATCCAGTAATTAGGTTATTTAGTGTTTTCTTTGTTCCGTAGTCATAGAAGCTACGACAATTATACAGTTTATGTATCTAGAGACGATACTTTTAACTTACTTCATCGTTAATATCAAGAGTTCAGGATTTTGTTTTATTCCAAAGTCCCTACAGGTCCATAGATTGATACCAATGATAACATCCCATCTTGTGAGAATACCGGTCAAGTTATGAATCTAAAAGTTTCTCCAAACTAAAACTAATCTATTACCATTTTCATTATTGAGTTTGTGTGGCCTTTCTTAGTGACAATTTTAAGAATGATAACATTTGAAGATTTAAAATCTAATAAATTGAATAGGATTGCTAGTACAAAATTACATTAAACAACTCATATTCATACCCAAGTATGTTATAAAGGTATATTTCTCCTAATTATTTTCTTCAAACCTATCCAAACTTGAGCACTAGGGAAGCAACACATTGGATAACCTTTAGTCAGCTAGACTATAACTTATAATGGCCAAACGAATCACAAACTATCTCTTACTCACACTAGATATAAACATAAGCAAAACATAGAACATGACTCACGAAAACACTAACAGGACTCATAGCTTTCACTACACCAGGGAATTCATTCCGCTTAAATACAAACTAAAAAAAGAAAAGCCTTTAGCTCTCAACACTAAAATAACAGTTATCTTCCCAATATATTTACGGTCGATTACAAGATCACACACAAATAACAATCCATCTTTCTCATTACAAAATTATATTCAAACAGCTACACATGGATGACTCAACTTCTCGACAGTTGTATAACCAGCTGGAGGATAATCGAGTACATTAGGATCAGGAGCATAATGGGCTCAAAGCTAAATAGGGATTACAACCCACACAATTGTTACATGAAATTTCTAAACGGAGAACAAAATCTCCCTTCAACCTAACAAGTTGGATAAACCCTCTAATGTGCTAGGGAATATCAAAACACCAATAACAATGTTTTGTATTCATCTCTATAGTCTATGTTAATGTCCAAATATAAATGGTGGAGATTAGGTCGACACAATTAATCCTGTTGTGATACCTATTGAAGGATATATGCACCGAGATAAACCACTCATGTACCACTTTAAGAGAAAGAGCCAAGCTTAAACCAATTGTACCACCCAATTAACATACACAAGCACATTTACAAACTCTATGTACACAAACATACACACATACCATACAATGGAACCGGGGATCGATTCAACAACCGTAGATATTAACTTATAAAACTACATATTTATATAGACATGGTGATTTTTTCGGTGACCATAATTTTCATCATTGGGTCGAAGACTATTACAAGCACAACATAGTCATTGTCAAACCATTCTTCGATTAAACCATTAATATTTATTAGCAATGCACCAACAATGTGCCTCTAAAATAAATTTGAAAAAAATCCTCTGCATAGTTTCCACATGTCACTTTGTGACTGGATGGCGGGTTATGACTTTCGACCTTCTCCATCGGACCTCCTCATGGTGATTCCTTTTTACAACTCTACTTCCAAACTCTAGAATGTTGATTCGTTCCCCATCTTAACATCCCCATTGAGCCTATAAACTTGTGCAGTTGTACATAACTCTGATATTTCAGGACCGTTACATTATCGAAATTCATTCGTTAAACCTCATTTGTTAGGACTTCCCTCGAACTTCATTGATTTCCTCTCTCATGTAGGAACTCTAATGATCACTTTATTGCAACCACATGTCAACCTTGAATATTCTATTAGACCATATCTTTTGGCGTGTCTCTCAAACAAACTTGTTGACATCTCAGATATCAAATATCAATGTCCAATCTGGTTTTTCCACTTGTCATCATTTCATGACTCTTTTTCACTATTCTCTATCGAGACTCCTCTTGATCATATTTGATGACATCGAACTCAAATAACACCTCTGACACTCTCATTTGTTTATAGGAATCATTTAATTGTTTAATTGTTTTCGAAGTCGGGAAAAATACGTTTAATTGTTTTCGAAGTCGGGAAAATATCAATTAATTTTTTAAAACGTCATTAATTTTTTTATTTATTTTCATATCCCACATGGATTTGGCCATGGGATGTGTGTTTTATGAGTTTATCACCTGCATATTTGATAGCCTAGACATTAGCCATAACTGTTGGAATAATTTTTACATCTTGAAGTCATTTGATGAGTTAAGACACCTCATCATTCAATAATCATATTTTCTAGAAAATGCATTTCCCACCACATTTTAATTTCCCATTTTATAAATGATCCCATAATCTTACTTTAGTATTTTTTTTTTCAGCAACATCTCTTATTTCTAGTTTTCTATGCTAGTATTTTTACTTTCAGAATTCAATTTGGGCCAGTGATGGAAAACTCTCTCCGATTTATTGCTTGACCAAAACTCAACCCACATACCCTAGCATCTTATTGATCCATTTGTGTTACTCTAGAGATTACAATGTCTATTCCAAAAATACTTCAAAGTGTGATATCTATTTTGATCTAAAAGTGTCTTCCAATGAGATGGGGAAGCCAAGTTTCGACTACATGAAGGATGGCCATCATATATTTTTCATAAGTGGATTCACCCATTCCAACCTCATTTTTTTACTAGTGAAGGACAAGAAGTTTTTCCTTCTTGTATGAGCAATGCTCTCTAATAATGGGCCGATGAGTTGCATTCCAATACAAAAGTATTATTTAGTGGTACGGGCGAGGGGGGTCAGTGTTAGGGGGAGGAATAGGGGTGTGTGATTGAGGGGTGTTAGAGAGAGAGAGAGAGAGAGAGAGAGAGAGAGAGAGAGAGAGAGATCCAACCAATAGTCGACAGGTTCACCTCGATAGGTCCACCTCGACATGTTCGCTCGACAGGTTCTCCATTGACAGGTCCGCCTCAACATGTTCGCTTGAAAGGTCCACCTCAATAGGTCCGCCTTGACATAAACATACCAACATGCTCTTCCTATAATGGTTGAACTTTTGAACCGTTATAGCTTCTTCTTTGTAATTGAACGTAGCGGGTAGTCACCCAACCGTTTCAACATTCTATATAAGAATGTACACTAATGTAATATACAATCTTTTTTATCAATAGAAATATGATTCCTCCATCTTTCATGGACAATAAGTAATACATTGGTTTGAATCCTTGCATATTGTATGTGTGTATATTTCTTGTCGACCCAGTTTGTTTCCTGCTTTACAGGTTCTTCTTATATGATTTCACCATAACATAAGTCGACTGTTTTCCCCAGCGTGCACCTGGGCAGGACCTGGATCATTGGTATCAGAGCAAGATCTTGTTTAGAGCTTAAGTTACATAAGAACTTCCATCGAAGTTATTTAACTTATGCATGTTCAAACATGCCCGCAAACTCATCAACACAAGCAGACACTTCCTCTAACTTCATAAAAGATGGCTGAAGAAGCAAACAATAGACATGCAACTGACGAGACAGAGAAACTCATAGAAAAATCGTTGGCTCACCAACAAACCAAAATGTTCAACCAGTTTAGCAATATTCTCATGAGAGTCACTTTGAACTGTGGGGAATCCTCGACATGACCTCACTCCAATAAATTCAGGCCCTTCAAAGTGAAAATGAATCTGGACATACCCAACCTTAAAGGAAATATTGACGCAAAATTCGGGGACAATTGAGTACATCAATTGGATTCTTACTACTCGGTAAATCATCTCTCTAAAGCAAAAAATATCACCATTGCATCCTTAAATATGTCAACCTCTGTACACTGTTGGTGGGAGAATCTGTCGACAAAGATGGAAAAAAAAGATGACCCAATAGACACATGGGTAGAATTTGTCAAATATGTCTGAAAGGAGTTCTACCTGCTCAAGTATATTGAACAACAGTATAAGAAGTGACAGCAACTAAGGAAATGGAAAGACCAATCCATACAGATTTACACCAACGAGTTCTATTGACTCATGGCTAGACTTCATGTCCAAAAAGAAGAGAAATTGCTTGTCTTCAAGTATGTTAGCGGTTTATCCCTGTACATTTAGGGAGAGATGGAGTTCCTGACTGTCAGTATGCTTGCAGATGGATTTCATCACTCCATTAACATTGAAGCTAAAAATAAAGGAAAATCACGTTTCACGAACAAGGAAACAGGTCAAACATTTGACAAGAAGTCACCAGCCGACTTTGGCAAGTTCAAGAATCCTTCTTAGGTGACCTCACCAAAGCCAGATCATCAAAAGAAGAACTTTCACAAAGACAAAAGGGATTGCAACAAACAAGATCCTAATGGGAAATGGTGTGATTATCACAGGTCATCATGGCATGATACATCATAATGCAAAGCTTGGAAGATATTTTTGGAAAAAATTTCAACATTTCACTTGTCCTACAGAACCCTGGTAGAATCTGATCCAAATGCATCAACCCTCCTGGCTTCGACCTCTACCACTTCGAAAACCTCTAGCATCGTGGATGAGGACGAATGAGAGCATCTATTTGATACACAAATATTGGTTCAGAATAATCCATTACATCTGATTATGGATAATGGTAGCCATAAGAATGTTGATTATGAAGATCTTGTGAATAAATTAGGTCTTGCCACCACTCCACATCCTTAGCCTTACAATATCGGTTGGATGAAGGATGGGTAGGAACTAAGGATCACCCACAAATGCTAACTTGCCTATTTCATTAATCCTTTTGAAGATGAATTACTCTGTGACGTGGCATCGCTTTCTGTAGCCGACGCATTATTCAGTAAACCCTACCTATGGGATAGACACGATAGATATCGGTCATGGCCTCAGAAGGTGATTGTCAAAATCCAAAATCATTGGTAAGGCATACCAGAGCGACAACCCACATCAACGGTTGCTATGATATCTTCCAAAGAGACAAAGAAGCTTATGAATCATGTTCATTTGCATTAATCATGACAAATCCTCTCAACATTCCAGGGAGACTGCAACAATGATTCGAATCACCGACTAGCGCAGCTCTCGACAACATAGATCGACAACATTCTTGAAGAATACCAGAACATATTTTGAGCACCCAACTGAGTACCTCTGCATTATCAGGTAAAACACTCCTTTGAACTTGTTCCTGGTTCTTCATTACCTAACGCATATGTTTACAGAAGATCCATTCTAAAAAATGAAGACATTCGCATTCAAATCCAGGATTTGATCAACAAGGGTCATATCCACCCCAGCTCCTATCCTTGTTGAATTCCATTCATCTTAGTTCCAAATAAAGATGAGACTTCGCACATGTGCATCGACTATTGGGCTCTCAACAAAATGTTAGTGAAGCACAAATACCCTTTTCCAAATATTGATGAACTTATCGACAATATGAAAGGTGCTAAGTTCTTTACAAAACTTGACCTCAAGTCTGGATACCACCATATACCAATCGATTCCATCGATGTATGGAAAAATACTTCAATAGCAAGGAAGGATTGTTTAAATTTTTAGTCATGCCTTAGGCTTAACCAATGCACTTGCAACCTTCATGAGATATATGGATGAACTTCTACGACCTTTCATCGATAAATGTGTCATTTCCTATCTTGACGATATCTTGATTTTCAATCGATCATGGGAAGAACATTTCCAACAACTTTGGCAAGTTTTTGACACTCTCCAACAACATAGGCTATATATGAACATGGACAAATGCTCATTTGTGATGACCAGAATCAAATATTTGGGGTGTGTAATTGAATTTGCGGGAATTCATGTTGACCCAAAAAAAGTACAGATCCTTAAAGAATGGCCCATTCTTCAAAACATTCAAGAACTAAGAAGTTTTCTTGGTTTGTCTAATTTCTATTGATGATTCATACTTGGCTTCAGCCACATCACATGGCCCTTGAATCAGTTAACGAAAGGAAATGGGAAAATATCTTTAAATGGACACCGGCACAACAACAAGCTTTGTACTACACTAGTACTTGTGTTACCTGATTTGCATCATCCCTTTGAGATTGATATGGATGCATCGGACTATGCCCTCAATGTAGTGATCACTCAGTCAGGTCACCCAATCACGTTTCATTCCAAGACATTCAGTGACACAGTTAGAAGGTACTCAACGTATGAAAAAGAACTATACACCATTGTGCAAGCTCTCAAGCTATGGAGACACTACATTCTTGGCAAGGAAACGATCATCCTCACTGACCATAAACCTTTGCAGTTTGCTCCATCCTATCCGAAACTACAGAAAACTCGACAACTCAAGTGGATTAATTACCTGCAACAATTTCAATTGGTAATTAAGTATCAAAAAGGTAAAGCCAATGTTGCAGCCAATTGTCTCAGCAGACCACCCATTACTCTATTGTCTATAGTGATGAGTATGCAGGGTTATGACACCACTATTTGGCCATAATTGTATCCAGTAGATTGCGATTTCTCTGCAATTTATCGACAAATTCGTACCAACAAGTTGTCGACTGCAAACTAATTCTTGAAGGGCACTTTGCTATACAATCTTGGACAACTTTGTGTATCAGTCAGTGCGCACTGACATAATCTCAATTGGTATGCACTATAGCAATACTATAGGACATTTTGGAGTCATAAAAAAACTTGTTATCCTCCAAAAGTATTTCTAATGGCCTTCACTTAAATTTGACGTCAACAAGTACATTCGATCATGCGTGGTTTGTGCCATTGTTAAACCTCTGAATCAATGGCAAGGACTATACACACCCCTTATAGTTCCTAGTCCACCATGGGACTCTATTTCTATGGACTACTTGATGGGATATCCTACTACCAAACATCAACATAACGAAATACTAGTAGTAGTAAACATATTTTCCAAGATGGCTATACTCATACCATGCAAGAAGACTATGAAAGCACAACAGTCTGTTCATCTCTTATTTGAACATGTGTGGAAACAGTATGGCCTCCCGATGACCATTATTTCCAACAAAGATGCTAGATTTGTTAGCACCTTTTGGAAAACTCACTGGAAACAACTTGATACAAGAATTTCATTATCGATAGCCTTCCATCGGTAGACAACCTGACAGACGGAAGTTGAAAATCACTTAGTCCTACAATTTCTTCACATGTACAACCACAAGCATCATCGACATGGGATGATAACCTTCCATACATTTAACACAACTACAATCATGCTCAACATAGCTCTACAAGAAAGAGTCCATTTGAGATTTGTTATGGATTTCAACCCTCAACAACTATCGACTTATTCAGTTCCTCAACACAGTCGAATGACACCGACTTCGAAGGATGAGAAGTGGAGAAAGAATTGAAGTTCAGAGATCAAATATACAACATACAGAAGCAAGAACAAGAGATGTTGCAACGAGCTAATGCCTGACGCGACAATCATGATATGCCTCATTCATTCCGAATTGGGGATAAGGTCTGGATACATCTAAAGAAGGAGCAATTCGCTAGTCCATACAAAAATATGAAACCTTTGCGATATTGTCCATACAATATTTTTAAAAACATTGGATAAAATGATTTTGAACTCGACATTCATGCATGCCTTGGCCTACATCCAGTTTTCAATTTAGATCTACTTCAACCATACCATGAACCATTATTGGAACGGAATAATTTGCAAACAACAGAACCCGAAGACATCCATCCAGATGTTTAGGAACCTCTTCTTTGAGAAACCATTGTGTGATGCTGCATACGCCATACAATGACAAACTCCATTCCCTTGTTTCGAGTGTGTAAAGATGGACAACTCCCTGCGCAAGGAAAAAGGTACTCTACTAATGACATCGCCAACAAGTTTCCTCACCTGAACAAATACACAATGGATACCATTGTTTTTTAAGGAAGGAGGAATGATCCAACCAGCAGTCGACAAGTTCTCCTCAATAGGTCCACCTTGACATGTTTTATCGATGGGTTCTCCATTGATATGTCTGCCTCGACATGTTCACTCGATAGGTCTTCCTCGACATACAACATACCAACATGCTCTGCCTATGATAGTTGAACTTCTGAACTGTTATAACTTCTTCTTTGTAATTGAACATAGCAGGCAGTCACCCAAGAGTCTCAACATCCTATATAAGCATGTACACTAATTTAATATACAATATTTCTAATCAATAGAAATATGATTCATCCATATTTCATGGAGCAAAAGTAATAAATTGGTTCAAATCCTTTCATATTGTCTGTGTGTATATTTTTGTCAACCTAGTGTGTTTCCTGCTTTGCTAGTTCTTCTTATATGCTTCTACCATAATAGAACTCAACTCATTCAGTCGACTGTTGTCCCTAGCGTGCACTTGGGAATATCCTGGATCAGAGAGAGAGATAGGAGGTTTGAGGGGGGAGGGTGTGTGTGATTAGGGGTTGGGGGAGAGAAAGAGATAGAGATCATAGTTGGGAGAGGGTAGGGATTTAGGGAATATTAGGGATGTTAAAGAGAAGGAGGTATAGGGTGGGGGGAGAGAGAGAGAGAGAGAGAGAGAGAGAGAGAGAGAGAGAGAGAGAGAGAGAGAGGGGGGGTGTGGGG
>LPNX010945941.1:38354-54508 GCA_001517045.1 Pseudotsuga menziesii
CCAACAGCTAAACACAAGCATATTGAAAATTTGGATGTAATGCTCAATGTGCCATGGTTTATCGTACTCCAAGGCATAGACATGATGACTCCGAAGCAAATTCTGAAGTAAAGTCTGAATCAAACACATAGGCATAAGAATTCCACACTAGCATGGATGGAGGCTCGGACATAGTGGCACTAAACACACTCCCATTTTGTGTAAATTCATTTTTTTGTTCCTTCCAAAGATAAATTTTGCACGCGTTATATTTATGCCAAATGCGCACACTTTTTGTAATACTATAATGTGTGCGCGTTATGGAAGCCTATAAGTTTACATTTGATTACTTTTCCAATTATAACAATATTTTTATTATGTTATGCCCCCCCCACCCACCTCTTCTCCCTAACTATTGCTAACCCCCCCTCCTCCTCTTCCTACCTCTACCACCCCTCCTCTCTCTCCCTAACACATCACTTCCCCATTCTCTCTCTCTCTCTCTCTCTCTCTCTCTCTCTCTCTCTCTCACACACACACACACACACACACACACACACACACACACATACATACATACATCCCCCTAACACCTCTCTCTCACTCATAACACCTAACACCTCTCTCTCTCTCCACTCTCTCTCAATCCCCAACTCACCCAACTAAACTTATCCCCCACCCCCTATCTATTCCCAAATTCTCTCTCTCTCTCTATCTCTCATATACACCCACATTACACATCCACAGGTCACATCCTACCACTAACGCTCCCCTCCTCCCTGCAAATATTAATAATCCCCCCTTCACCTCTCCCTACCTCTAACTCCCCTCCTCCTCCTCTCTCTCCCCTGCCTCTTCTCCATTACTAACCCTTCTCCACACTCTATCACTCCCCAACCCCTGACACCTAACAACCCCCTTCCCAACCCATAACACCCACCCACACAGACATCCATAGGTCTCCACCTACCTCTAACCCCCCTCTTATTCCCCCTAACTATAACCCCACCCAATCCCTTCAATCCCTTAATAACCCACCACTTTGTCTCTCTCCCTTGTGTCTCCCCCCCTCTCTCTCTCTCTCTCTCTCACTCACTCACACACACACACACACATCCTTGTGTCTCCTCCTACCAATAACACCCCCCTTCCCACTCTTTATCACTCCACAACTCATCCAACTACACCTAACCCACATCCCCCTATATATTCCCTAGCCCCCCCCGCCCCCTCTCTCTCTCTCTCTCACACACATACACGCACACATATGCCCACACACATCCACAGGTCACCCCATAACAGTAAGACCCCTCCTCCACTCTCTCTCTCTCTGTCACACACATGCATCCCTATGTACCCCCAGTATCACTAATGCCACCCATCCTCTCTCCCTCTCCCCTCCCAATATTCTCCCTAAATCATACTAGCCCCCACTCTTCTCCCCAACTCTTACTTAGTCATACTAACTCCTGTGTGGCATGTTATTTATTTATCTCAGAGTTTTCCAGATTAGATAGATCATTTTCTTTGATGAATTTGCTATTTGATTAATGATTAGTGGTTGTTCTCGTTTGGTAATATAGACTTCTATTTTCTGCAAGAATAATTTTAGGGTGATTTATTTTTAGCTCATATACCTTAATATTGGTACGATAGGAAATCTAATTTCTTTTTAATTTCTATATGGATAATTTTATTTCTTTATTTCTTACAAGGAGTTGAGTTCGATGAGCAGTGATTAGAATTGAGTGATTTTCATTTTACTTACCGACTACTGAAAATGTTTATGCATATACTTTGCTAATTTACTTTGAAATAAAAAGACTTTCATGGGTTGACAATTAAATATTGAACACTCTACTTTTTAAGAAATTAATAGGTATATTGAGTGGCCAACAATCTAGAGGATTGGGAATCTTGCTCACTACTTCTGAAAAATCAATAGCCCCTATGTAGATAGAATCATCAGGAACCTCTTGATGGGAAAATGAAATTTTAGTGTGCTCTTGGACAAAATGATTTTTCAGCAAAGGCATGGGATCATGCATTCTTTTGGGAGCCTCTCCTAAAATCATTTCTACTATGGCCTTGCCTAGGATTTCTGCGTGAGTAGAAGTTTGCACTGTAAAGAATCACAAATTCAAAAGGAACTTGGGCCAACACTTCTTCTTGGATGATCCAAGATTTGGGAAAACCCCATCTATGACAGTCTGATAAGCAGTCTCTTGTAAGACCATCCTGTCTGGGACTATCCTCAATAGCAGATGAACTGTATTACTTCCCCAAGTCCGGATGTAGAAAAAGTACTCACGTGCATACCAATCCCTCATGATAGAAATCCGATATCTATCCCTTTGTGAAATCTTCAGGGCATCTCCCTTGAAAATCATCTTGTACATTGACCCTATAAAGTGGTCAGAAATTTCATATATTTGAGAGACAAAATTATCTTCCCACATATCTGAACAATAAATGTGGACCAGTGGATATGTTTTGTTCCAATTCCATCCCATGGATGAGAATGAAGAAGTTGCACAAAAAATTTCCATGAGGTACCCTGACATGTAGAAAGTCGTCTTCTTAGATGTCAAAACCTTTTGATATTTTTCAATTGCTTCTTTGAGTACCACTAATAGTATTTGTGCCCAGTTGAAGGATTCACCTATAAGTAATATGTGATGGGCTATATGATCCCATTCAACCTTGAACTCTGTAGAGTTAGATAAACCATACAGCCAGAAAAACATGGCTTCTAGCAATGATAAATGTTCTATAAACCATGAAATGGGGTAGGCCTTGTCTTCTTTGGGGATAAATTCAATAGGGTTATCCATCTAGGATTTTGTTACTTCCTCAAAGTCGAATTGGCTCATGGTTTCATCGAGAAATTTGCATGTGAGGAGTTGTTGAGGAGGTTTGAGAGAATAAGATCTTGTAAATGAATTTGGATGGAAAGAGGCCACCGGGATTCCAATATGTTCATTGAAATACCATTCTTTGGGGTTTTAATGGTCGAGTGTCCACTTGACCGGGTTAGTATACGGGCATGAAAGTAGGTCTGGATGCAATGCAGTGAAGCTGAGAATTGTTAATTTTAGCATATGCATGTTGATCGTGGGTAATGGAAGAGAAATCATCATAGTTAAAAATTGCGTAAATCCTGGACAAATAGAGATCAAGGGTTTCAGATACTCGCCTAGTAGTGTCAGTGAAAATACCGACATTTAGGTCCTTTCTCTTTTTCTCATTTAGAGTGGTCTTAGACCTGGTATTTCTAGTCATACTAACGGACTTAGAGGTAAATACATACTAAAATTTGGAAACCATAATTATAAATTTACCATGATGAACATAACACAAAATAGCCGCTAAAAGTAAGAAAATTACTAGTGGACAACATGGAGATCAGGATTCATGATCTCAACCAGAAAAATACGCTATAAAAATCTCAATCATAGTAGAAATTGCAATTGAAAATGGTAAAGAATTCGTAAATTCGAATGAATTAAACAAGTGAGGACTCAATGACAGAATATATCTGGGTTGTATATCTCGCAAAAATTAATGCTTGATATTAGAGCGGGAAAGTGAAATGCGAAAATGAAAAACAACCAAAACTTTAGATTTTATGATTTCCACAATCCGCAATTACGCGTTGCGGAATGAGGGATGAGATTAATGATCAAGAAAAATATTTTAAAGTTTTGCAATCCACGATCCATAGAAATTTGTGGGTTATAGGCAGTTAATGTTGCAAAATATAATTTTATTGAGTTTCTGATTTCCGGAATCCTCATTGCGGGTTGCGGTTTGCGGAACCGAAGAAAGGAAAAACATGTGAAAAAAAAAAATTCTGCTTTCTACAATTTGCATTGTGGAGTGCGGAACCGAAAATATTGAACTTTACTTTGAATATACTCTTCGCAATCCACAATACGCATTGTGGGTTGTGGGTTGGGGGTTGCGGAAAGACTAACATTTGTCAAACTAAGAAAATTATAATATTCTGCAATCTGCAATGTAGGTTGCGGGATGTGGGAAATAGATTTCTGAAAACCCCCTCAAAAAGGACTTCTGCAATCTGATTTCAGGTTGTGGAAATGAAAAAATATATATATAATAAAAAAGAGCACTTCTACAATCCGCAAAACAAAAAAACCCAAGGTTTTTCAAGGAAATTTTATTTAAACTAAAACACATTACTTAAAGTAAAGAGGATAACAACTCCCATAACAATATCGTGGCTTTGAAATCTATTTTAAATGGATGAGTGGGGCTCCTATTTTAATATGTTAAAATGGATCTATTTCTTCTGGAAACAGGGTGGTCCATCTATGAGAAGCACTGAATGCATTGAATAACCTTATCAATTGATGTATCATCCTAGAAGAGTCAAAAGTTTCATTTTGACTACTTTTCCATCTTCCTTTGTAATTTTTACTATATATACAAGTTCTTTAAAAATTCCCCTATGGCGTACATGAATTTATCCACTTATTTCTTGATAGCAACTCCTTGTGTGTTCTAGTGCACTTCACAATGGTCCACATGGATGATGAAATTAGAAATATTATTAAACTAGAGAGGCTGACTGACATAGTTGTAAATGTTGTTGACTAGTGGATCCTTTATACCTATCATTTTTACCTCACAACACAAGCATGGAAGTATACTAATAGGTTTGAAAATAGTCACATTTATATTCTATTAATACCCCCTAACCTATCCTTGCACCTAACCATCCATCATCTATCCGAATATTACATCTTTCCTAGCTAATCAAGCTTTTATCATGTATCAAATTCTAAACTACATACATCTTATCTTATTGGTTTTCACCGTCATTTTCTAAGTATAACATATGTACAAACAACATTTTTAATATTTTTATATAAGGGTTAAAGTATTCATAAGAATTTGGGTACTAAAATAGGAAACTCAAACCTTCAAAATTAGTGAGCTAACACATTTTCTACTACTATTTTTCACCTACATTTCTGAGTTGTTATATATTGTCATAGAGTGTGTTTCTAAACATTAAAAGTCACATATCAAATTCCTAGATTATAATAACTATAAATTTTATCAAATATACACTACAACCATTTCCTTGGATCATTACTGATATGTTATGTTTGTACTTTCCTACTATTGATTAAGTGTTGACACCATTTAAAACTTACATCTAGTATATGATGCATATTTCTAAAAGTATAACTTGAAGGTAGATTATGAAGTAGTTATTGTTATGATTTCATAAGTCTCTCATTGGATTCAAGCTCTTGAGATTATCATTGGTTCCTATCTTATCATCATAATTTTTTCTACAACTATAATTATAATCACAACCTCAAGAAAGTGTAGCCATTTACAAACTTTGGATAACAATTATGTTTTTCATTTGTATCAAACTATCAAATCACAAAGTGATATTTGATACTCTTCATTGTAAATTCACACTTGTACTTGGAACTCCTCATAACCTCAAGGAAATAGCCTTCACTTATATTTTTATGTCTCAATACCAAATAGCTTCCCTACAAATGAATTCTCTCTTTAAAGGTACGTTCTTAGTTCATTTCATTTATGTAAAATATATGTGATTGCAATGTGGTGTGATTTTAATATCAATGAGAATTTTTATTGTTAAATATTGTCATTGTGACCTATGATTGTTTTTTTTCATGTCACATGAATGTTATGAGTTAGGTCTTATTTTCTTAGAAGCTTTTCAAAGAGGACATTTAAGTTGTGGTGTTTTTCTCCTCTTTCACTAGATGTTTGATGTACCTCAAGGAAACCTCGATGTCGTCTATTGTCTCATCATCATAGGAACATGACCCCCCTTCAATAATAAAATGTTCCATGCATTTATGGATTTTTCTTTTGATATTTTGACATCTAGTTGATATAACCCTTGTAGACCTACTAGATGCATCACTTTCATATAGTCTTACTTAACTCTGCTCACTCAAGGAAGAAAGATATTACAAATACCTATTTGGTTCTACCTGCACCATGGGAAAAAAGGACAAATAGGACCTTGTTGGGTATGCATAATTCATATTAGAGAATTACAAGATATTAAGGTATGCATTTTCCACTATAATCATACACAGTTAGCAATTCTCCCCTAATATTGAAAATGCATACATTGATTAGTAAGGGTTTTTAAATTTAATTCTCCTCTGTCTTTCACTAAGTTCACCCTGTCATCATGTTTTACTGGTTATTCCTTTGTTGTTGTTTAACTCCTTTAACATCAAATGACATTCCACATAATGGATCTCTTCGTCATTCGTGAACTCCTTTGACATCAATGACAACTATATTATCAACAATCTCCCCCTTTGGCATTGATGGCAACATTCCCTTTTGGCCAATATTTTGTCTCCCTTTGACGACACTGACAAAGGCTTCTTTTTGAAAGCTCCCCCTATCAACATATCTCCCCCTTATATTGTGCTTCTTCTCCTACAACCATTGTAAGGATATTACTCCCAACTTTTGTCTAATATGCTAAAAGGATTCCTCGGGTAGTGGCTTGGTGAAGATATCATCAATCTGTTCTTTTGTGTCAACATACTCTACTTTGACAATCTTCTGCGATACTTGTTCTCTTAGGAAGTGATACTTTATTGGTATGTGCTTTGTCTTGGAGTGCATGACAGGATTTGTCGACATATTTATGGCACTAGTATTATCACAATTTATTACTATCGGGTGCTCATACTTCACAAGTAAGTCTTCTAGTGTCTTGTTCATCCAAATGACTTGAGTGCAACATGACGCAGCAACAATGTATTTTGGTTCTACTGTGGGGAGCGAAATGAAGGATTGTTTCTTACTTGACCAATATACAAAACAACTTCCTAAGAAGAATGTTTTTCCACTGGTGCTTTTTCAATCATCAATACTTCCTTTCCAATATGCATTATCAAATGATTTCAAGTTGAAGTCTTGACTTTTTGGGTACCATAACTTATACTCCAAACTACCTTTCAAATATTTGAAGATTATTTTTACTATTGTTACATGTGTCTCTTTGGGACTTGACTAGAACCTAGCAACTAAACCTACATATTTCATCACATTTGGTCTTGTAGCTATCACATATAGCAGGCTGCCTATCATGGATCTATACATGGTGTTGTCCACTTCCAAAGACTGATCATCCTTACTTAATTTACTACCTATGATCATAGGAGTACTAACAGGTTTGGAGTCTTCCATATTAAATATTTTAAGCATGTCTTTGATGTAATTAGTTTGAGAGACAAAGATTCCTTTTTCTATTTGGTAAACTTGTAATCCCAAAAAGAATGTTAGTTCACCCAACATTGACATTTCAAATTCCTTCTTCATTTCAGAAGAAAATTTTACAATTAGTATTTGTAAATTGCTTCCAAAAATGATGTCATATACATAAACAACAACAATGATCATATTTTCATCTTTGATTTTTAAGTAGATATTACTTTTAGTGGCTCCTCTCGTAAATCCTTGTTTCTTTAAGGAGTTGTCCAACCTTGAAAACCATGCCCTTGGAGCTTGTTTGAGGCCATAGAGTGCCTTTTTCAATTTATAAACATAGTCTTTGTTTTCTAATAAGAGAAAACCTTCAAGTTGTTCAATATAAACCTCTTCTTCTATTTTTCCATTCAGAAATGCAGACTTGACATCCATTTGATATACTTAGAATTTTTATGGCATGAAGGCACTAAAAACATTCTAATTGCATCAAGTCTTGCTATAGGGGCATAATTTTCTTCAAGATCAATCCCTCCCGCTTGAGCATACCCTTTACATACTAATATTTCCTTGTTCCTTATCACTTGACCATCTTGATTGAATTTGTTCTTGAAAACCCATTTGGTCCCTATAATATTTTTGTCCTTGGATCTTGGGACAAGTTCCTAGGTTTCGTTCTTCTCAATCTGATCCAACTCTTCATTCATGGATTTTATCCATTCATCATTCTTTCTGGATTCTATAAAATTCTTAGGTTCCACTACTAAGAGTAGGGCTTATTCATTAAATAGTAGTTGTATCCTTGTACTGAATCCAGCATCTTTGTCACCAATGATCTGTGTCTCATGATGGATTTTTTGTATCATATCTTGGTGAACATTCTTGACCTTCCTTTGTATCTTCCTCCTCTAATGTTTCTTCTTCATCATGAATAATTTCATCTTTTTGAAGGTCTTCCTTTTCTTCATCATTTGTACTTACATCACTGTCATGACTTCTTATTATTCTTGGTTTTATGTCATCTATTATTAAATCTAAACTTTCTATGATTTTGTGTAGTCATCAATGAGCAGCATAAAATAATATTCTCCTTGCATAGTTTTAGTCCATGTTGGTTCACAAATATCAGTGTGAACTATTTCCAGAGGCTGTGAGGTCATATGTTCTTTTGTTTTGAAACTGGCTTTGGTTTGCTTCCCATGCTAACAATGTCTACAAACTGAGTTTAGACGTTTCACAATTTTAGGAAAGTCTCTCACAGCTTCTTTCATACTTACCTTGACAATATTATCAACTTTTAAGTGTCCCATCCTTCTATTCCATAACCAAATTTCATCGACCATACTCAAGTGACAATGATTTTCTTTTTCTAGGATGTATACATTGTTTGAATTTATTACAACACTACCAACAATTATTCTTGAGTCCTTTTTCCTAATTTCACATTTCTCAGAGTAAAAAATACAGATGCGCCCTTGGTCACAAGTTTGACTTACACTGAGGATATTAGGCTTGAGGTTTTCTACCAGTAATAAATTTTCTCCTTTGATATTGCTATTGACAATAGTTGTACCCTTGCCAATTATCTTGGAAGACATATTGTCTCCAAATGTGACTTTATCCTTATTATCTTTTAGTTTTATGACCTTGTTTGGGTCACCTATCACGTGTTTTGAACACCGACTATCCAAGTGCCATAGATTTTGTTTCTCTGTTGCACATAGGGAAATCATGGATCTTTCCTTCTCTTCCCTTTCCCTTCAATACTTCTTTTGTTTTGTGTCTTGAAATTTATTTGCAACAATCTTCCTTGTGGGAGTCATCATTTTACAATCTCTTGCCATATGTCCATGGTTATTACATTTGTAACAGTCTAGGTCATATCTTTGAAAAAGTGTAAAACGATTATGATTCCTTTCTTTTTGTTTGTCACTAGGTGAATTCTTCTTGTATTCAAGAAAATTTCCATAGGTTTTTCATTTTATGGCTTTATGACCAAATTTATTACAAGAGTAAAAATGACCAAGGTAGATCTGATGATATCTATTCATAATTGGTTTCTTAGGCATCACATTAATCATGTTTTTTTCATGAGAGTTTGGAATAAATTTCTTGCTTTCTTCGTTCTTAATTGGACTCGTTAGTGCAGCAGTGTAGCTTTTCTTATTTCTGCCTTAGTTTGTGAATGAATAATAGTTTGGCCTATATCCTAGTCCATATTTATTATTTTAAGGTCTTTGGCTATTTAGCATATCATCTAATATCTTTGAGTTGTCCTCAAATTTTGTTTTTATGGCTTCTTCATCAATATTTTTCTTAAACTGCATGATCTCTTCTTCAAGGTTTTCAAATTCTTGTATTCTTATTTTGTGCTACAAATTAAGGTCCTCTTAAATCCTTTTGGATTATAGAAGTTGATTTTCCAACTCGCTAGTCACGTGGTTTGACTTTTTGTTCTTTCTCCTGCATTTTTCAAGTTCTTCAAGAGCACTAATGAGTTCAGATTTTAAGTCTACTTCACCTTCCTCATCTGATTCACCATTCTGAGCTTGACTATCTACTCCCATTAATAGAATTTATGCTTCTTCATCTCCACTTGTAAAGAATTTTCTTTTTCTCATAGTACTTGTTTTTGTTTCCCATTTTACCCTTTTTGAACTTCCTTGAGGATTCTTTCTCATCACTATCATCTTGTTTAGGGTAAGAACATTTTGAAGCAAAGTGTCCAATTATTCCACATCTAAAACACTTTAGGGGTATCTTTCCTTTGTATTTTATAGTACCTCTCGCAAGCTTTTAAATAAAGAGGGATTCTTCACCATCTGAAATCTATAAATGATTTTTGGATGGGGCTTCAAACTTATCTGATTCATTTATGGCTTTAAATGATGCCATTTTTGTAAAGAATCATTATGTCCTATTCTCATCTCATATGCAGTGAAGATCCCATGTAGCTCATCTACTGTTAAGGAATCAAGGTCATCTCGTTATTCTAGAGTGGACAACTTTGAGTCGTACTTCATTGGAAATGTTCTTAGTACCTTGTCGACTACCTCTCTTTCTTTACATTCTCCTCCAAGGCCTCTAATAGTTTTTACAACTTCATCTACTCTTAGAATGCATTCTCCAATATTTTCTTCTTTAATTTTTATAATTTCAAGCTTGTTTGGCAGTTTTGTATTGCGTGAATTTTACAAGAAAAAAGTTTGTCAATCCACTCAAGATGGAATTTAGGGCTTTTTCATTACCCTCATATTGGTCTAGTTCCAATATGTCTGTAGGTAGGCTGTCTGTTATTGTATAATCCCTTTTTAGTTGCTTCCCAAACCTTCCATCCAAGAGACATCATATGGCACTTCATTCTCACACTCCAGTATGCATAATGTTCTCTTGTGAATAATGGTGTTTTGTTAGTGGCTAACCCTTCTTGTTGATCCATAGTGGTTTCTAGGTAGGATATTCCTTCCAGTGGTTAAACTGTGGTTAAGGAACCCACTCTGACACCAATTTTTGGAATATTGAACAATACTAAGAGGTCGGTTGAATCAGTATTGATAAATTTTAAAAATTTAAGCCACTTTTAACTTATTCATTAACACCCATGATCAACAAGAACTCATAGAACACAAATTTATCATGGAATACCAATTGGGTAAACCACCAATACTTCCTATTACTACAAAATTGTATTTACAAATAGTTTTTTCCTTCTCCTAGAGATAAGGATCGTACTACACCCTATTTACCAGCATCTACTGGAGGGAGGAAATGAACCCCTGGTTTTATTAGCTGCTATTGAAAGGATGCTACTACACCCTATTTACCAACAACTACTTGAAGGAGGATAAAACCCCCTCAAAGGATTGTAGTCTACCATTGGACCACCATGCCACCATAATATGTTCTTGTCAATCTTCCAAATCTCTTTTTACTTCAGTCTCTATCACAAATTACTTCTACAAATCACTGGTCTCTACTTCTACTAGCTCCTTCTATGATTTGGACTGCAGAGATGATTTCTCTCACTCACCATTCTGTCTACAAATTCTAATACATTTTATATGAATGCATCTCTTCATCATTGCGCCTTTTCATTCTTACATCATTCCTCTTCATGAAAAACTCAATTCTTCATGTTAACAATTCTTTAAATCTATTTAGGTTTACCACTCATACCTTTCCACAACAAAAACTTACCAGAATTTCCTCTCCGCAATGATCATTCTTCACCAAAAATTCTTTTGAATTTAACTTTTTTCTACAATGATATTTCCATAATAGATCCTTTTCACAACCATCCCGATTCGTTGATCCATTGTAGACTCATTCATGTTCGTCGATCTAACACACATATTTCTCTTTGTAATCATTTTTCTGTAATTTCCTTAGATTTCCGCAACAACCTTTCCGCACTGTTGATTTCTAGCGGACTCTTCCCTAGTCATTGATTTGAGATCTAATGCATATTTCGGATTGTAGACGTGAGTTCTGACATTTTTTTTCTCAAAAATTCCTTCTACAATTTCCTTTCCACAAGATATTTTATGCACCGTTGATTTCTTGCAGACTCTTCCCTTCCCGTTGATCTTTAGATCAGATGCAGCTTGCGGGTTTTCTAAATTTCATGAAAGTGCTTCTGCAATTTGCTTTCTGCAAGTTTTCTTCCACTCCATCGATCTAATGTGGACTCTCTCCTAAACATCGATCCGATGCAAATTGTAGATTATAGGTTTTCCAAATTCATTAAAAATGATTTCGCAATATTTCTTCCATGCGGTCGATCTCACGTGGAATCTTCCCTGATCGTTGATGTTAGATTAGATGTGGATTGCGCATTGGAGGTTTTCCGAATTCCTTAATATTATTTCACAATTTTCTTTTCGTGAAATTTCTTGCATGTCATCAATCTCATGTAGACTCTTTCCTAATCATTGATCTTAGATCAGACGCAGATTGTGGATTGTCGGTTTTCGTAATTTCATGAAAATGCTTCTGCAATTTGCTTTTCGTAATTTTTCTTCTGCACTGTCGATAGCTTGTGTATTCTTTCTTGACCATCAATCTTTCGGATTGTAGATTATAGAATGCGGAACCACATTTTTTCATTTTAGACTTCCGCAATTTTGTTTTTCGCAATTGTGCTTCCTCGTCGTCGATCTCTGGCGGAATATTTTCCCACCTTCAATATTACATATTGTGGATTCTAGAAAGTGGAACCAAACCTTTCCATTTTTTACTTCTACAATTTTATTTTCTACAATTAGGCTTATGTAGCATCGATGTCTTGTAGAAACGTTTTAGACTGTCGATCTTACAAATTACGGATTGCAAAATGCAGAAACACACTTTCCCATTTTTGACCTCCATAACTTTATTTCCACATTTCTTATGAACCCTCGATTTCCTTGTGGGTTCACTCCTAACCTTCGATCTCCTTGCAGGTTCACTACTGATCATCGATCTACAATCAAATGCAGATTGCATATCTTCACTTTTCTTTGTGCAAAAATTATTCACCACAATTGATTTCTTTGTCAATTCAATCCTAACCATTGATCTATGATCAAATGCGGATTTTTTTATCCTTCCAAATCTTCTTGGTGCTTCGGAATTTCATCTCCACTGCTCGCTTTGCAGATATTTCCCCTTTCATCGACCCTATCACTAATTTTTTTATTCGACTTTGTAATTCTGTTGTCTTTCACTAAGTTCACGTTTTCATCATGGTTTACTGGTTATTCTTTTATTATTGTTGAAATCCTTGAACATCAATCAACAATAAATGTAATGGATCTCTTTGTCATTCCTAAACTAGTTTGACATCAATGACAGCTATATTCTCAGCACTTGTTAGAGAAACTTGATGGATAGTGGTAGTAACATGTTGAATTACATGCCAACATGATTTAAAATATGTTCACTATGTTCTTGTTTCTTTCTACCACAACATTAGAATTTGAAAAACCATGTGCCTCTTTAGCAACCTTATACACCTATAGGAATCCCATTTTTCCATTGGTCCTTCAAGTTGAACACAAAGAATTCCATCCCCAAATTTGGTGGAGTTAAAAATATGGACAATCTAGACTCCCAGCTTCGCAATATGGAATACCACTTCAATACTTGGTGTAAATGCATAGATTCTAAGAAACATATGATAGTAAATGTATACATGGATGGTAGGCCCTCACCTAGAGATAGATGCGCACCTAGCACTTTGTAAGCACAAACCAACCTCTAATGGGCACATGGGACAAATTCAAGGCTTCCTAGTCTTATTTGATGGTGCACAGCTAGACAATGATCAATATGACTAAAACATGACCTATTTTAGGGATTCCTAGCTTAGCCATAGCTTGCCCAAGGCTGCTTAGAATGATATGTTACGTTCTTTTGGGTTCTTGCATTTACCCACTCCCTTTTCCTTTCTACTAGATATGTGTATTGATCCTTTTGGGTTGCTAGATATATGTCTTGATCCTTGTGGGATGCTATATTTCTGTCTCAATCCCTGCTGACTACTATATCTATGTCATTACTCTTGTTACAAGTACTAGGAATGCCATAAGGTTGTTTTACTAATTTGAGATCAATACTCTAATTTCCATTGTTGATTTGTAACCCTTCTAATCCTGCTAAGTCTGATTTGTGGCTATTGTAAATCTACTAGAGTTGTGTTATAGTTGTTGTAATATACCTAAGATAGGATGTCACTATCTATACAGAGCTGTGACTATTTTGAGCATGCCCAGGACTAGGTTGTGATTGTTTTTAGCATGCATTAGGTTGAGTCGTGAACATTAGCATTGGGTTGTGACCTTTTTGTCATGACTTAGGCTGCTAAACTTGGACCATGACCTACTATTATCTACTAATACTGGTTTGTAATCTTTCTTGATACTGCTAATCCTACATTGACTCTGTTTAACCTACTACAGTAGGCTATGACTTATTGAATCTGTTTGGAAGATTCCCTAGTGCTTGAAAATTCTACAACTATGCATGAAGGTTGTCACTATCGCAAGCCTTTCATTCGAATAAAAGTTTGAAGGTTTTATTCTCATTGATGGACTGGTTGTTTTAAGCAAATTGAAATATGTATTAGTCTAACCTTACCCTACTACAACCTATTTTCTCTCTCTAAGGTATGTCCACTATTCCTTAGTGACTTGTCCTTCAAAACGAAAGGTATGATCTTGAAAAATATCTAAGTATAAAGAAGATCTGAACCAATACTGTTGGTTTCCTCTTTTACTGATATTATTTGATGAGTTTTTGTCTAACTTGTTAATTAGCCTATTTCTTTATTGCTGCTATTTAATTTTACTACATATGTCAACTTTAACACATGGACCTTTGCGAGTGTTAAAGTTGAAAGAGATGAAAATTATGTTTAAAATTATCTTGCATTTCCTTCATCATCCAAAAATATCGAATATTCAATCACTAGGTCCAATATTTTTTAACCTGGCTCTAATACAATGTTATAAGATGCATCAAATATTGAAAATAGATACAATATATGAGCTTTTATATTGGGATTTAATATATTAGTTTCACTCATTTGTTTCAACATATGCTTCATGAGAAAATGAAGAATATGTGTGATATATTAACCTAGGTGCACAATGGGTTCAATGCATGCAATTTCACTAGTTTTATATTCCCCTTTGTCGTAGAAAAAATTCTCTTTTATATACACAAATAATTGATGCTTATAAAATATGCACAATATTGATTCTCTTGTTAACCCAAAATATCCCTCAGTAAGCTCTACATGACCTACACCACCTAAATACATGCATTACACTACCCTCATTTGATCCCCACACCCTTGCAAAGGCTCAAAAACAAGAAAAGGGCTTAAAAATCCCTAAAAAGAGCGAAAAATAGCTCTCATAGGGGCTAAAACCTCCAAAAAGGTGCTAAAAACCCTCAAAGGAGCTTAAAACCCCCAAAGGAGTGTTAGTTTTTCAACATTAAGCTAGCATTATTAGGATCTTTAACTGAGAGAATAACAAGCATAGCAATCAAACACAAGAGACAATGAACATTGTGTTTTTCCTAGAGGAAACAATAAATGGATAAAACCCCACAACTTCCTTAGAGATAGAATCAACACCAAAATAGAAAATCCCAAAACAGTAAGTGATCTCCCGACAGCAGTAACCTTCTTCTTATCTAGCCCCTGTGTCTTCTCCTTCCTCAACTATGCACTACACTTGAGTGTGTATGTGATGTGTGTTAAATAGAGAGTCCAGCTCTTTATTTATACTAATCGTGGCATGACTAAAACGCTACTAGGGCTGACCTCTCTAGGAGAGTCTAATAACCCTAGTGCCCCGGAACTGCGGGGACTTTAACCCATAAACAATAGGAGGGTTACCCACAATGACTTGACATGAATTGTTTACATTATAGCTCCTCCTAATTGGAACATCAAGGCATGACAACATGACTTGATTACATAATAGATACATTTCAGAATAAACATTGGGTTACAAGACATAAGATACATAGATGAATACATTCCAAAGTTACAAAGACATCAACAATCCCTCTTAACTAGGAAGGTATTCTTTCGACATGATTTTTAGCACTGGTCTTCTTCTCTGCATCAACTGGATCATCTGGTCATCTTCATATTCAAGTCTTCTTAGTATTCAAGTCTTCTTTGTCTTCTTCGTCTTCTTTGTCTTCTTCGTCTTCTTTTTCTTCTTTGTCTTCTTTGTATTAGAGTCTTCAAGTCATCTTCTTCTTCAAGTCTTCTTCATCACGGGATCTCCATCATCATGAATACTGGTTCATCATTGTTGTATCATCATCACTGTTAGAATAATCAACCCATAGTATTTACCCACTTAGACATTATTTCATTTATTTTGTCTTATTTGCCTAGTCCATGAGTCCCACCATGTGCAAGT
>LPNX010945941.1:54715-73897 GCA_001517045.1 Pseudotsuga menziesii
CATCTAGATCATCACTCGATCTGGATCGTCATCAAGTCTGGATCATCATCACATCTAGATCATCACTTGATCTAGATCGTCATCAAGTCTGGATCAACACATCTGGATCACTTGATCTGGATCATCATCAAGTCTGGATCATCATCATATGCTATCTCATAATGGTGCTATCTCGATTCTTCTCATCACAGGAAGTACTATAGATTCAATCTTGCAGGCCTACCCTTCATGTAGGTATTCATCAACGCTTATATCTGACATTTAAGTCAAAATTCCCCACCCAACTCTTAGATTTGACCTCATCTTGTTAGAAAGGCATGCCCAACACTCACATCTGACCTCATCTTATCAGATTTTTTCCCAACACTCACATATGACCATGTGTAAACACATCGCGCCAGAATGGCTTAGCACTTATATCCGACCATGTGCAAGCACACCGCATTGGAAAGGCTCTGCACTTACATCCAACCTCATCTTGTCAGAAATGCACAACACTTATAGTCGACCATGCTCGAAAGGGCTCAACACTTACAATCCGACCATGCTCGAAAGCACTGAATCGGAAAGGGCTCTCCACTTACAATCTGACCATGCTCGATATGACCGCATTAGAAAGGGCATGCACTCACATCTGATCATGGAGGAACTAATCCTACCATCACATCAGAATGGCCCCCAGTCCCAGACTGAGCTACCTGGTAACTGACTAGGTGCCTGACTAGGTGCCTCCATTCCCAGAATGGTAGTTGCCCTTACATTTGAACTACTCATAAGTATGGCCAACACTCATAGCTAACATGGGAGGAACCTAATCCTTTAACCATGATAGAATGGTTCAGCCCTTACATCTGATCAAGTGGGAACACATCCCTCTATCACATCAGAATGGCTTCTCAGTCCTAGACTGAGTTTTCCTGGTAACTGAATAGGCACCTCCATTCCCAGAATGGAAATAGCACTCATATCTGACATGGAAGGAACCTAAATCCTTTGACCATGACAGAGTGGCTCAACCCTTACATCTGACCATGGAAGGAACCAATCCTCTCACTATGTCAGAATGGATATGGGTCTCATCACTTTCCCTTGGAGGAAACCTTGATCTGGAGAACACCAAGCTTCTCCCTGAAGTACTTGAACTTCAGCCTAGCCAATGGATTTCTTAATACAACAACTATATGTTCCTCCATCGCAACATACTGGAGCTTCACTGCTCCCCTCTGCACCATATCCCTGATATAGTGATACTTGATCTCGATATGCTTCGACTTGTCATGGAACACTGGATTCTTTGACAACTTCACACAACTCTGGTTGTCACAATGTATACAAGTAGCATCCAACTGGAGATCAAATATATCAGACAGTAGCTTCCTTAGCCATACTTCCTCACAACTAGCTGAACAAGCTGCGACATACTCTGCTTCAGCTATACTCAGTGCCACACAGGATTGCTTCCTGCTAAACCAAGAGATCACACTTGATCCCATACTGAAGCAACATCCTAAAGTGCTCTTCCTATCGATGACACTACCTGCCCAATCTAAATCAACATAACCCTCCAGGTTAATCTTCTGAATCGACTCATACTTGAGCCCATAATCAACTGTACCCCTTAGGTACCTCAGAATGTGCTTTGCAGCAATCATGTGAACATTTCTTGGATCTGTCAAGAACTGGCTCAAGGTGTTCACAGTAAAGCAAATTTCTGGTCTTGTGTTCGTCAAGTAAATGAAGGACCCAATCATCTGACAATACATCATAGCATCAACCGACTCTAATGAAGAATCACTCAATAGCTTCAGGTTCGATGCCATAGGTGTGGCCATGGATTTGTAGTCCATCATGCCAAACCTCTTTAGGATCTCTACTGCATACTTCCCTTGTCCAAGAAAGATTCCATCTGCACTCTACCACACCTCCATGCCTAGGAAATAATGCATCATACCCTTTCCTTCATCTCAAACTCGGTAGCAAGATTTCTCTTCGTATTAGAAATCAACCCATCCATACCTGTCACAAATAGATCATCTACATATAGTAAGAGCATCACTGGGTTTCCATCTTCAACCTTGTAGTAAAGGTTGGAATCTAGTTTACTTTTGGTAAATCCTCAACTGGATAGAAAGTTGTCAATTCTGCCGTACCAATTCCTGGGTTCCTGTTTCAAACCATACAGGGATTTCTTCAATATGCATACATGAGACTCTCTGTCATGTGCCTCAAAACTGAGTGGTTGTTCTACATACACTTCCTCTTCTACTACACCATTCAAGAAAGTAGTCTTGACATCCATCTGGTGTATCTTCCATTTCATCACTGCAGCCAGATCTAGTACTGATCTGATGGAAGTATATCTGGATACAGGGGAAAAGGTTTCTTCATAATCTATTCCTTCTTTCTGAGAGAAACATCGAGCCACAAATCTGTCCTTATACTTTTCAATGCTACCATCTGTAGCATGCTTGATCTTGTAGATCCATTTGGAAGTTACAACTGACTTTCCTTCTGGTCTTGGGACAACATCCCAAACATCATTCTTCATGATCCATTGGTACTCTTCGATCATAGCATCCTTCCATTCTTTTTGTTCTGCCGCATCTTCATAACTGGAAGGTTCTTTATCAATGAAATCACATAGTAAAGCTACATACTTGGAGCAGGATCTGGTCCTCTTTCTTTCTCCGTGATTCTCTTTTGGAGCCCCATATCTTTCCACACCTTGGATAGTTTCACGTACCCAAGTAGGTTTTCTCTTATGAGTATTCTTCTCCAGAGGTGGATCTACAGGTCTTTGTGGTTCTTCAAATTCTTGATCTTCTTCTTGAGTTTCTTCGTTCCTGGTTGTATCATGAATTCTGGGTGCTTCTGCTTTTTCAGGTTCTTCAGCTGTGTCTTCATCAAATGTCACATCCCTGCTAATGTCAATATTCTTGTATCCTGGGAAATATATTCTGTAAGCCTTCTAGATTTTAGAGTATCCCACAAATATACCCTTTTTTCCTGAAGGATCTAATTTTTTTCTCTTCTCTTTTATAATGTGTATGTATACAAGACATCCAAGTATTCTGAGATGGCTGACTTCTAGTTTCTTGCTGGAGAAGACTTCTTCAAGAGTCTTGTTCTCGAGTACTCTATGTGGAGTACGGTTCTATACATACACCATTGTCCTGGCAGCTTCTTCCCAAAGATGCATAGGAAGATATTGATCATGAATAATAGCTCTTGCAGCTTCCATGATAGTTTTGTTCTTCCATTTTGCAATCCCATTCTGTTGTGGATTATAAGGAGTGGACAACTCCCTCTTAATCCCTGATTCTTTACATAGCTCTTTGAATTCATTCGAAGTGAATTCTTCGCCATTATCTTATCGAAAGGTCTTGATCTTCTTTTCAGTGTGATTCTCTATCAAGGCTTTGAATTCCTTGAACTTGCTGAATACCTTGTCTTTGTTCTTCATGAAGTGAACCCATGTCTTCCTAGAAAAGTCATCAATAAAATAAACATGATATGCATACCCACTTAGTGAGCTTGATGACATAGGACCACATACATCGGAGTGGATGATTTCCAAGATTCCTTTTGCTTTGCTTTCACTACTTGGAAATGTCTTCTTTGTGTTATTTCCTTTCGCACATCCCTTGCAAACCCCATCATGTTTTGCCTGTATTTCTGGAAGACCTTCAACAGCTTTTCTTGCAAGAGGTAGTGCTATGTAATGCACATGTGCAAGCCTTATATGCCAAAGTTCACTTGGCTCTATTGTGTCATGGACCAAGTCTTGTTCTGGATGACCTTTCAATTTGTACAAACCTCCTTCTTGTTCACCAATCACTATTGCATCATCAATAATATTTCCTTTTGGGCACATGATGACTTGACCATCTATGAATGCAACCCTCATTCCTTTTGCATCCAATGCTGATATGGAGAGAAGGTTCTTCTTGAGTCTTGGCACAAACAACACTTCCTTCATTGTTATATACTTTCCAAAGTCTAGCTTATAGGAAGATTCCCCACTACCTTTCATTGGATATTGGTAGTCATCTCCTAGCTTCACCTTGTGAGGTGATTCATGTTCTGAAAGTTTCACAAAGGATTCCTTGAATCCAGTCATATGTTTGGAAGCCTCACTGTCTATAAGCCAATCATCATTCCCATGAGTAATGTTTCCCATGAGCGAAGATCAAAACATATTCATCCTCGCTTGAAGAATCTTCACTTTCATATCTGGTTCTCTTTGATGAAGGTTCATCATCCTCTATAGCATGAGAATGATGTCTTCTTTTGTTTCCCTTCTTCTTGTGAGAGCTACTTTTGTTCTTAGGACAATCTCTAGCAAAGTGTCCTTTTTCATCACATTTATAGCAAATGTACTTATACCTATCTCTAGGATTTCTAGAGTTATTCCTATGATAAGAGTACTTACTTCTGTGATGGTTGGAACTAGATTTCTTGGATTGTACTGTGAGAGCTTGATTTTCACTTCCCATATTCTCTTTTCGAGCTACTATCCAAGATTCTTCTTGAGAACATTATTCCCACAGTCTACCGAACTTGATTAACTTCTTTCTAGCACAGATCCCTTGGATGAAAGAGTCCCATGTCCTAGGGAGACCATTCAAGGTGGTCATCACAATTTCTACATTCTCCATTTCTTCATCTACTACTTCCAATTGTTTCTTGATCTGAGAAACCCTTGTGAAGTAATACTGGATAGTCTCTAAATTCTAGAGCTTTACATTCTTCAGTTGATTCCTCAAAGTCATCTTCTGGTTTATGTTTGTCCCTTCAAACAATTTGGTTAGGGCATCAAACATAGCTTTAGGTGTCTTGAGAGAGGACACCTGTGGGATAAGGTGATCCTTGGTAGAATCAACAATGATCCTCTTTTCCATAACCAACTTATTCTTATGTAAGGCCTTAGCCTCATCTCCCTCTGGAACTAGAACCTCCTCATGGATGAAGGAGTCCAACTCAAGTTCTTCGAGGACCAAGGAGATCCTATACTTCCAGGCTCGGAAGTTATCAGCTCCCTCAAGATTTTCATCAAGGTTGGTATGATGAGACATCTTAACTGAGAACCTCAAATGGAAATACAAAATATTTAGATCTTACCAGGTCAAGATGTCAGATATGGATTTGGAGCTGAAATCCTGCAGTGTTGGATTAGGAGCAAATTAGGGTTTTTCTTTTCCAGAGTTCTGTCCACCCAAATGCCTTGAAATTTATCCCTAACTTTAATTTTGGGGAGGAGATAAATCCAGTCCTGGGATCACTGAAAAATTCCTCTTCTGTGAAAAGCCCTAATTTTCGACAGTAGTGTCAGGTCCAAAACTGAAAAACCTCAGAATTAGATTCTGTTTCGACAGAAAGATGTGCCCTAAGGAGGAGATTTATTCCACCTTACGGTTGCTGAAAATATGTGGAGGAAGATCCACAAAATAGGAAGCCATAGTTCTTGCATCTGCACAGTGTCTTCTTCTCAGGTTAGCTCTGATACCATGTTAGTTTTTCAACATTAAGCTAGCATTAGTAGGATCTTTAACTGAGAGAATAAAAAACACAACAATCAAACACAAGAGACAATGAACACAGTGTTTTTCCTTGAGGAAACCATAAATGGAGAAAACCCTGCAACTTCCTCAAAGATGGAATCAAGACCAAAATAGAAAATCCAAAAACAGTAAGTGATCTCCCGACATCAGTAACCTTCTTCTTATATAGCCCCAGTGTCTTCTCCTTCCCCAACTATGCCCTACACTTGAGTGTGTATGTGATGTGTGTTAAATAGAGAGTCCAATTCTCTATTTATACTAATCCCGGCATGACTAAAACCCTACTAGGGCCGACCTCTCTAGGAGAGTCTAATAACCCTAGTGCCCCAGAATTGCAGGGAATTTAACCCTTAGACAATAGGAGGGTTACCCACAATGACTTGACATGACTTGTTTACATTATAGCTCCTCCCGATCAAAACATCGGGGCATGACAACATGACTCAATTACATAATAGATACAGCCCGGAATAAACATTGGGTTATGAGACATAAGATACGTATATGAATACATTTTGAAGTTACAAATACATCAACAAGGAGGTAAGAATTGGGAAAAAGGGGCTTAAAGTACAAAAAGGGGCTAAATCCCTAACCAGGGGCTTAAGACCCTAAAATATCAAGAAAAAACTATAAATAGAGGAGTGGGGGTCACTCTCAAAACACTCATTCCATGCCTACCATTACTATTCCCGTATGAGTTCCTTGAGGAGACAACTCGCTCAAGCCATTCATCCCCCTCTCTCTTTTGCTCCATTAGCTACTTCCCTTGTGTGTTGAGCTTAACTCCACACCATTCAAACTAGTAAGGAAATGCTGCTCCTTGAGGTAGGGAATGGTGGTCCATATTCCATTAAAAAGCTTAGGTATAATGAGATGCATGTTTTGTTTATTTTTATTTGCAACTTAGATATATGTGTAGTTTATTTCTAACAATGGATTGCAGGTTCTCCATCGATGATTAGTTGCAGGTTTATTTTTTTGTCGGTTTGTTGTAGGGTTTCCATGGATCATAGATAACCCTTCTTTGCAGGTTTTTCATTGACCAAAGAAACCCTACCCTTTTGTCCTATAGATGGAAGGTAGCCGTTTCTGCATGTAGCCAGGGTTTTCCCTGGGCTACAAATTGGCTACCATGCCGGGTCGATCCCACAGGATCTCTGGGCTTTTTGTTTTTAATATTTTTCTTACTTAGTTTGATATATCTTTGCTTATTTAGATTGTTAGATCTATTTCTTTAATTTTTGTTATTGTTTCGGCCATACTACTAGTTACTATTGGTCATTCTTTGATTTTAAAATCATTCAACTATGCAAAAACGACCGAACCGAATTTCTAAAAATTCACCTCTATTCGGTCTCATTTTCTGCTGAAACAGTTGATCTATTTGCGAATTTGCTTGAGGATCCAAGTAAAAGAGCCTGTTTTCGAAGTGGGTTTTCAACGGTTTGAGGTAATTCCTCATGGTTTGATCACAACCCCCCCCACCCCCCCCCCTCAAAAAAACAAGTCCTCTACAAGTGCGTGACCCATTTTTTTTACTTTGTATGAGCGTTTTAACTTTTTGGGCTTGCATGTTTGCTGCTATTTGGACTGTCAATGCGGCCTAGCCGCCACTATCTAGCAGCCTATTTCTTTTTGCAAACAATTTTTGTAAATTGTAGGTTGATTTGGTTAGTTTTTAATACATATGAATCCATTTTAAGGCTTGAATAGATTAGTGTAGGTTAAATTTCAGTTTTTAATAAGAATTGGAAATTAACTCCTTGCCTAGCCCTTCCTCCTATACCCAATCATCACCCTCCAGGGTATTCTGGGATAAGATGAAGGGCGAAGCTCATATAGTAATGGGCACTTCACTTGTGATTTCTTTAGACCACTAAAAATGGGTGACTTGGAAGGTAGAGGGGGTGGTATGCCCAGGGAGCCCCACGGTGTTCGCATCCTCCCTGTTGACCAACCTTGCACTCGGAGAGTGACTTGAGGATATACGGATGGGCTTAGTCCCATTGTGTTGACAACCCAACACTCTTTCTTGGTCGAAGAGGAATACAGGTGTAAGGAAGTCACCTAGAAATTCTACCATAGTTCAGACTCATTAATGGCATGTTTCAAATTTTCTGTTCACAATTTCCTAGTTTCATAACAATTTACCCATGTTGTAAGTTCTGAAACAAACCATAAAATATCTATGAAATATTCATAAGCCATACAAGCATCCACCAAGTGAATAACAAAAAATAATAAAAAATACAATGGACATGCACAAAACCATACCAAATAAGATAACCAAACTTAGTTCATGATGCTAAGCCAGCCTATAAAATCTGTTAATTTACACTAATTCAAACACTTGCAGAATTTGAGGACATAAGTCACTGACTGCCTTAACCATGGGAATTACTTGGGCTTAGCCCTGAAACTCATTGTAAGGAGTACCACGAGAAACCCAAAGTAGATGGCCGCTGAGAGGAATTTCCAAGCGAAACAGGAAACGACCCCTACCGATTGAATAGCACTCTCGTGAGGAAAAATCCAAGCGATGTCTCTTGGTAGTCTTGGTGGCCGAGTGACCACCTAAAAGCCAATAGGAAGCCACTAAAATAAGGGTCTAGAATGTCACTACTAGATTTCACCAATTGATTTACCAACTAGACACAATTGATCCCCCACACTCTTCCTCATTCCTAAGAGGCGATCCACCACAGTTCAAGTCCTTGAACCAACACCATCGAGACCATTCTTGATGACCCTCTACACTATCAGAAGGCCACACAGCATTAGACTCAGACTCAGGCTCATATCAATTTGAGCCCAACTTACATACCGCACCATCTAGCCCCATGGCTAGTGTAAACCCGGATCCATTTTCTTGAATGATCATTGGTAGTGGACCCATGTCCATACCTCAAGTCAACTCATTTACCCTTGTAGGTGGTCCTAGTACTTCCATGCAGACTTTCGTAACTGAACTGCTTCCACTGGTACTTACCAATCAAATTGCCCGAACTATCATACTTGGGGGCAGTGGCCCGTCCACTCACACTGTCCCACTTGTCATACCTGGGGGGAGTGGCCCTTCCACTCACACTGTCCCACCTATCATACCTAGGGGTAGTGGCCCTTTCGATCACACCGTCCCACTTTCCATACCTCGGGGAAGTGTCCCATCCAAAACTATGCCACAAGTACCCCCAGTCACGCAAGTAAATTATGTTCCTGAAAAATACACCACCATTGCTGGTCCTTCAAACATCAACCTTGGGTCAAACCTCCATTTCATGGAACACCTCAACCTGCCTGACTTGGCTAGGTTAACCAATGACCCCATCTGTCATCAAACCTTTTGGCCTCCCATGCTGACCAAACTCCCCTCATACATCTCCAACTTTGAAAGGAAGGCAGGGGAGTGCCCCCAAAACCATATCATGACGTTTCACCCATGGTGCTCATCAAACAAAATTCTAGATGATTTGATCATACTCAGACTGTTTCAACGCACCCTCACAGGTGCTGCATCCAAGTGGTACATTGAGCTACCACAAGCCAAGTACCTAGAATTCAACTCCTTTTCCTTTATTTTCTTGCAATATTTCCAACACCCCATCAGATATGATGAAGGGGTGGAAATCTTCCTATATTGCCGCCAAAATACTGTGACCCACATCACTGACCACATCCATGAGTGGAGGCGACAGCGCAGCTTGTGCAAGATCAAGCTTAATGACAAGATCTTCCTGGACTGGTTCTTGAAAACCTTGTTGCCACCTATAGCCAAGGACGTCACCTTCGAATGTCCCCAAAAATAGGAAGAGGTCATATTGAAGGCCCAATAGTTTGACCTCATTTACGCACTATCAGGATACCTCTATACCCTCATTCTAGACGCTCCTCATGCAGGAACCTCTTACCAGGATGTGCTAGGGGCATCTCATGCCATAGATGGCATCATAGGCTATGTTTCCCACAAAACACAATATCATGTGACACCCCCCATGATGCTTCTGCACCCGAGCAACACCCTTATTGTTTCCTACCCAAACCAATCTCCTGATTACTCAAGAATGATATCTCAATCTGGAGCTACAACCTCCTATACCCAACCTGCACCACAGCAGCAGGCCCATGCACCTTCTTGGATAACACAACAATATTTGGGACATATGACTAGATTTGTGGAACCGCGAGCCCCCCAAATTTACTATGCACTACCAGTGCAAGCCACTCAAGCCCTCGCCCCAGCCCTGTGGGCACCTCTGGGACAAGTTTTTTCTCAGCAGAATCATCCCAACCCACCTACCCCCAACAACCAACAGGGACAAAGAAGAAACAACCAAGCTAGGAATTGGGGTAACAACCAACCCCAAAGAGGTAACCAACAGCCTAACCCCCCCTGTAATGCCTCCAACCCACTAGCGCAAAATCCCCAAAAACCCAATCCACCTCAACAGAACACCCCATTACATACCAATAAACCATGGGAGCTATGCAATGTCTATGGTAACTGCACCCATGAATGTCTGCTTATGGTACGCGCCAAAAAAATCCTCCATGACGAAGCCCAGTAAGGAAACAATGTGGTTTCCCAAAAACAATAGAATTGAACACTACTGGTCCCTCCTCCCATGGTGCACTAGAACCCGTTACCAGTCCAAGGATTGGTAGAAACCACACTCTTGCCCCAAGCCGCTCCTATATCCCACCCTGTTCCACATCCAACAGAGACAGGAGTACACCAATTGCTAGTATTTACAGCAGAGGAGATCAACCTATAGACAAAGAGGAAACAACATGGATCCACTACTGAAGCCCCTGACATAGTAGCAACATCCACATCAAAAACTGCCAATGTTCCTCTTCACCTTCCTCCCCCCCCGCAGGCTCGCGTCTCCCCTTCAGGCGCCTTGCCAACAACACTACTACAAGGGAATAATTTAACTATAGTATCGTCGATGACATGGCCCAATAACCTATGGGCATGTCGATTCTTGAAGTACTCAGACCGTGCCCAACACAGCGGAAAGCCTTGCTAGCCGCCCTTGGTGCCATATACCCTTCTGAATCTAGATTAATCACATTTGATTTGGATCAAGGAGAACCAAGAATGCCATCGACCATCTCCTTCTAGATCTTGGTGTCAATTTGGAATTCGGTTGTGCACCAGTGCATCATTGATGAGGGGGAATCCACTTGCATCATGTGAACCTTGGTTTGGCGAAAACTTGGGTCCCCCATCTTGCAGTCGTCCACCACCACATTGCGTGCCTATGATGGCCATCCGATAAGATCCCAAGGAATCCTCCTGCATGTCCCCATCTCTTTAGGCGGAAAGAGCATCCTAATTGACATAGAAGTCATCAACGCTTAGTTAGACTACAAACTTCTTCTAGGACGTATCTATATGTACACGATGCGAGCTGTGGCATCTACCATCTTCCGCCAAATGATGTTCCCTCACAATGGGAAAATTGTGACTATCGACCAGTTGACTTACCATGATCCATAAGCACCAACAACACCAGCTAACGTTATTCCCACTATCAACAGCACCACCACCCATATCATCCTGAATGTAGACCCAGGGTTGTTCACCGACACCTCTATGACGAATTCCTTCCCCTTAGTATCACCACCATCTCCGCTAAGTGATACCGTGGATTTGCGCATACTATCATCCAGCACTACTGCACAACAACCCCATCCACAGCCACAATACCATCAACATCCGCAGCCACAACATCATGCGTAGTCGCAACCACCACTTCATCCCCAAACGTACTCACCAGGGCACTACTTGGGTTCCTCCCCAGTGCACACAATTCCCTTCCTATTTCCTCCACCTGGCATCATGAGTAAGCTAGTGATGACCACCGTAAAATTACCCAACTTCACATTGGGGATTCTCGTATGGTACCTCAATCCACCAGCCCAAACTTCGATGCCCCAAGTCATGTTAACCCCTGTTCAACCCATTGCACTCGAATCATGTCCCCCTCCTGGCCCAAAAAAACCACCTTTTTCACCTGCACTAGCGCCGACTCATCCAAAAAGGGATAGCATAAAGAACACCAAAGCGGCAGCCACTGAATATCGACTGACTCCACCTTGCGTCGTGTGTGACATACATAGTCATGCAACACAAAATTTTCCCGAGATTCCCATCATCCACACACACTTAGATGCCATGGAGACAAAAAAGAACATCCCTGTGGTTGTCTCCCGAGTGGGACAACAGTAAAAAACAAGACTTTGAATACAAACCATGCATGCGCCCTTTGGATATTGTATGGAAATTACTCCCACCATTTCCAAGACTTGGTTGAGTTTCAAGACACCCTTAGCCAACTTCAGAAACATTACCTTGAATCTGAAGTCGCTGCCAATGAGGATATCCACCCTCCAGTTTCTTCCTCGACCACCACAACCATTTACATGATCTCTAGCTCTAGTAGTTCATCTGTCTCCTAGCCCATGGAAGATCCACCTGATCTATCCTGCCATCACTGTCAGGATGATGGAGAGATCTGTAAAACCACCACTGGTTTTACCCTATTCCCTTTCAACCATGGTGTGGAATTGGTTCTTCCCATCGAAGGCCATATTTCATCACCCTACCTTTCCAATGACCTTTGTCTCGATAAGGGGGCACATCTCTTCACTAACTTAGACAGTCGACTCTTGAAGAATCCCCACAATGGGCTCCACCTCAAGAGATCCCATGCCTGATACCACCATCATGAGTCACTTATAGTGTAGATTTTATTTTTTGTTTTGCATCATTTTTACCATGAGTTGGTGACCCCCTCCAGTCGTTGTTCTGCTTCTAGTCATAGTGAGTCCATTCTAGAACCTCGTCGCATCATTTGCACATGAGTAAGTAGATATTATCCCTGCCCTTGCACCATTGGGAACCCATTGGACAATGTGGTCCCCCATCTGCACATGCACATAGTATGTTGCGCATATGATATAGCTACCAACATGCTAGCATACCGCCAGGTCCCCAAACCTGCCCTGAAGGTCAAGGACTCTTCATATCCCCCTGGTTGCACAACACTCCCGGGTCGAGAAACAAACTTTAGACTTCCTCCCTCCCCACTGATTCCTTGGGACACTTCCTGGAGTCACATCAGTTTGTGTGTCACCACGCGAATCACACGTGTACACTGAGCTAGCTCTATTCCCATAGGCCTACATTTGGTCTAGTTTTTCCCCGTGCACCATTGCACTAGGGGCAACATCACTAGTAGCTAATCAGAGTCATCTAAAGTCCCCTTGAGACGCTGTTTGCACCACTAGGTTTGGTTTTTCATCCTCTGTCTTATGATGAGACCATTGTCTCATAGTCATTAATTGGTTTTCTGGCCCACTTCTTGATAGTTACCTCGGTTTATGTGCCAATTTTCTATATAAATGTCTCCGAACCTATACTTGCATCATATGCTAGTGTCTGGAATTATACTTGCATCATACCCATCCACCGCAACTCACGTGGGTCCCCGAACCACTTCCCGGAGAGCGGATCATTTATTTCACATAAATTTGGTAGATAACTATATCCAGACTTGCACTCACACCACATGTAGTCCATTCCATCCACCACAGCTCACATAAGACTCTCCTGACCTCTGTCCAAGAGCCACCTCGGTTTGCATGCCTATGTTGCACCGAATCATGTGCTTCTTCCGCGATCTATCTCATGCATGTATTGGTATGTTCAAGAGCCATCCATTCCATCCATACTACACGGATGAACTTTGGACCACTATCCATTATCCCGACATGGGGGCACCTTCAGTGCCTCCTTGATCAGTTGACCATACTAGAGTTTTCGTTAAGCTCTTTTCTGAGTCCTAAAAGAATGAAAATATTGCTGAGCATAACTACTTCCTTTCTCTCTCGTTAAAGTATAATAAAGGGCATCTACATCATCTCGTTTATATCCTTTTGCAGACTATGTAGGCTACCATCTTAAAGGACCACCTTGGCACTTTCAAGCCAAGACCATTCCCCTTTGCATCCTTTTATGCTTTCTCGAGCAGAGGGGATGAACTTTACAAAAACTCTCACCATGGGTTGTCGTTAATCTCTTTTCATCCTTCTCATCAAGAAAATATTGCCGAACAAACTTGGTTTTGTTTATGCTCGTAAAATTATCTGAATGACCATCCAGTCAGTATAGGTTTAACCTTTTTTGGCCTCATTGGACTACCAATGGTAAAGAAGTCTCCCATCCCACAAAGGATGGGCGAGCTCTCCTATGTACACTTTTAACTTTTTTCGAGCACATGAGACTATCAATGAAAAAGAGATCTCACTAGAGTCTTCTTCATGCTTTCAGACTCTCTAAAATTGAAAGCACCATCGAGCATTTACTTTCTTGGGATCACTAAAAATCCACGAGATCATACCACAACATTGTCTTTAGACACAACCCCATATATAACAGTTTGGCAGCATTCCCATTTTGGGTTGCCTATGTTCATAGTACTCTACAATGTGCCTTGGATTCCATCAATACCAAAAGTGTCTACCCACCCCAAGTATTTCCCATCTACAGTTACATTCCCGGTATTACAGCTATGATCCATTTTCCATGAGTCAGTTTCATTTGCTGCATAGTCCACCCTACCTTCATACTCTGAACAAAGGAAGTTTGAGTCCCTCGTGATTCACTACCCCTGTTCCACCTTGCCCCCCCCATTCACTAGTTTGGTTCCTATATTGTCTCACATCTTTTGGTTATCTCCCTTATGCTTCTAGTAAAGGAAACACCATTGCCTTGGTCAGTTGCAGGTCTCCCTTTGTCAATGACAACACACATATTCCAGATGATAGACCCAGAGGTCCATCTATCATGGTTTCATTAACCTCATTTATGATTTCCTTGGACCACTTGAGAGGAGTCCTTAGTACCTCTTGGGATGGTTGTTTCTCACGTGCTCAACTCCATCTACATCATTGCACTGTTGAGATTCATATAGGGTATTGGTCTGTGTAGTATTTGGTTGAAGATCCCAGATGTCACCTGACTCTAACACATTGATGAGTCTATTGAGGGACCCAAACAGGTTCATGTCCCTTGTGATTTCCGTGTTGCATTGGAGACAGTGTTCAGAATCCCCATCAGTCTTTCTATATAGATTTATGATTGATGTAGCATATTTGTACCATAAAGACTCTAAATCTCCATCAGTAAGTACCTATAGCTATGTACCCTTCCAGATCTAGCAGGCCATCAGTCATGAAGATATAGCATTCCTTGAGAATTCCATGGGTCCAATGTAGCAGTTCTTCAAATCAGTATTGTATTCAGCCTCTCATTGAGGCAGCCACTATTGTAACAACAGTTGTACATGATCGGCTCTTGTATTATAGAGCTTAGATTAAATTATTATTTTGACATCGTTATGAACATGGGGATGTCCCCCTCATCCATATACATGTCACACATTATTTTTATCTCACCCATTGATTGGAACCATATTAATACAAAAACCAAAATCCACAATGCCCCAGCCCAGGAAGCACCGCACCACCTCTCCCCAGAAAATCCTATGATGTTAATCTTCCATATGATGAGCTCCTTCCCTCACACATCAGGGGGCAATCTATTAACCCAAAAACTCCCTCAGTAAGGTCTTCATGACATACACTACCTAAAGACATCCATTACACTACCCTCATTTGACCTGCACACCCTTGCAAAGGCTCAAAAACATGAAAAGGGCTTAAAAATCTCTAAAAAGAGCCAAAATAACTCTCATTGGGGCTAAAACCTCCAAAAAGGAGCTAAAACCCCTCAAAGGGGCTTAAAACCCCCAAAGGAGCTAAGAATTGGGCAAAAGGGGCTTAAAGCCCAAAAAAGGGGCTAAATCCCTAACTTAGGGGCTTAAAACCCTAAAATCTCAAGAAAAATCTATAAATAGAGGGGTGGGGGTCACTCTCAAAACACTCATTCCCTGTCGACTATTACTTTGCCTGTATGAGTTCCTTGAGGATCCAACTCTCTCAAGCCATTCATCCCTCTATCTCTTTTGCTCCATTAGCTACTTCCCTTGTGTGTTGAGCTTAGTTCCACACCATTCAAACCAGTAAGGAGAAGTTGCTCCTTGAGCTAGGGCATGGTGGCCTATATTGCATTAAAAATCTTAGGTATAATGAGATGCATGTTTTCTTTATTTTTATTTGCATCTTAGATGTATGTGTAGTTTATTTCTAACAGTAGATTGCGGGTTCTCCATTGATTACTAGTTGCAAGTTTATTTTTCTAACGGTTTTTTGCAGGGTTTCCATGGCTCAAAGATAACCCTTCCTTGCTGGTTTTTCATTCACTAAAGAAACCCTACCCTTCGATCCTATAGATAGAAGGTAGTCATTTCTACACGTAGCCAGGGTTTTCCCTAATCTACATCTCCCATGCATGCATGAAGTATTAATGATTTCTTATATGCATGAAGCATCAATCGTCCCTTATTACATTGAGATTACTTTTTTATTCCTTACCATGGGTTACAACATGAACATGTTCATGTCTTAGTGTTGAAACACGTTTGGAAGACCCTCGCTTTGCAACATTAGTTACTTGACTATAGTTGGTTGCATGTATAATTAATGTATTTGGCGGTATGTTTTCACAGTGAATAATATTCGTTTTCCTTGCATTATGGTAAAAAATGCATACAATATCACATAGCCACAAATATTTTACACTGTCAGATTACATAGTGACATACACTGTGATTCACCACTCGCACAAATATTCTTTGTCTGTACCAAGAGACCTGCACCCAATGATTTAATCTTTGTCATGAATATTTGATGAGGTAAACAATCATTTAAACTTGTATTAACCATAATAACGACAATGACTACTTGCATGTAATCTTATTTAGTATATATAATAATTTTATTTATATAACTATTTAAAATATAAATAACCAGATTCATTAGATTTACCACTAGTCATTAGTTGCATTCTGTTAAAATGAAAAGGAAACATATCGACACAAAATTCATAACATCAAACCTATATATTATATCTGAAAATAAAAGACAAATATATGGTCAATGATGAATCAAAAGTATTAACTAGAAATAGTTTATATCAATATATAAAAAGAAAATTCTATTATATCTTTTACTAGAAACTATATATGATATACCTCTCCATTCCATGTTAAAATATGGAGATATCCATTTGAAATCCATTTGCATGGCCCAAATGAAATAAGTTCGTTTCATGTACTTGTGTTTTTCCCTTGATCTTAGTAGTATTTTCAACTTTAGTGTATTGTAGTGTTTGGGTGTATTTGGTGTACCATTTTTTCTTGATGAGATAACACTTTACATGGTTCTTCTATTATCATTTTGATCATTATGACATGAACAAGGTTGAGGCATGTATAAATATTGTTCGTGTAATACATTATATGTACATTGAGGTCCTTAACTCATGGGCTTATTTTGCATATACTTACACCTTGGTAGCATTGATGTTATGTTATGGAGGAGTTCCAAGCATATGCACCCATTATTTCTATTGTTTTACCATGATTTATTGGTTTATTTGATGTGATGTTATGTTCTTTGAACCTCCTACTGATAATGGCCTGGATCCATAAACAAACCCTAGATCAAGAAAGGTTGTCAAGTCAAGGTTCAGGATCTAGGATAAGGTATAGTAGAGAAAAAGATTTGATTATTTAAAAGAACCCTAGGTGCATAGGTCTTGCTATAAATGATAAGGTAACCACTAGTAAGACAATAACATTTCATGCAAAGAAGACTTTATATCCTAAGGGGGAAATAAACTTATAAAGGATCAGTTCCTTTGAATGGGAAAATGGAGTCTAAATCTAGATAAAAACAATGAAATATTTAAGCTCGAAATAAAAATGGTGTCAATAACACAGTGAAATTTGTCCTTAAACCCTATTAATAATTTTTTTTTAGAAATTTGACTATTTAACAAAGGATAGTATTCTCATATATTTCAATCCCAAATAATTAAGATGTTTCAAAGCATTAAAAATTTGGGTCTATGGATAAAATATTCTTCAAATGATTTCGATGTTGCCAAGAAAAATTTGTGAATGGTGAAACCCAATCCCAAACAATTTACAAAATTTAATGAAATTGACCCGAATATGAATTTCACAAACCCTATAATGAATTCACAAACCCAATAATGAGTTCAATGAACATAAACAATTCGTTTTAGAGGCTAAAAGATTTAGGGGAAGGTAATCACTTATTTGGAGGCATTGGATCCTCTCAGAGTGACTCTTCTCGACCTCCCCTCCTCGACCATAATCCAACTCTATTCTACTCTGCTCACTACTCAAAACTGACTCTTCTCTTATCAAAACTCTTCTCTGGTCTTCTCTTCTCATGACTTAGGGCTCATGGATCATGAATAAGGGATCACGACTCATGACTCAGGGCTCACAATGCTCACAGATCATGACTCAGGGCTCATAATGGTCAAGGCTCACAACAGTCAGGTCTCACAATGCTCATGACTCACAGCTCACAATGCTCATGACTCACAATTCTCATGGCTCACAACACTCATGAATCACAATGCTGATGGATCACAATGAATCATAATGATCAGGGATCACAACACTCATGGCTCACAATGCTCACGACTCACAACACTCGGGGCTCACAACACTCACGTGGGATCACAATGCTCATGAATCTTCTCTTCTCACCACTCACGACTGATCACTGGACTTATTTCTTTGGAATGGGAGGTTCAAAGGTGATTTTTAATATTGTATGTTTGTTATATGCTAATGTGTGTGTGTGTGTGTGTGTGCGTGTGTGTTAATTTTTACAAATTTGTTATTTTTTGTTATTTTTTAATTTGTTATTTGTTTTATATATAGACATAATGATAATTTTAAATATTAAATAATATACATTTATATATTTATGTAATTTTTAATATATACACCTTGGAAAATGAATTTTAATAAACTAAAGAAATTAAAAAATTTAATGAGTATGTCATTGATCATGACATTAGTGACATCGGCTCCGATGATAATGATCATCATCACCATCACCACCACAATGATCATCATTTTCGTCATTTTCATCATCTTCATCAAAAGCATCATCATTAGCATCGTCAACGTTAGTAATCATCATCATCATCATCATCATATAGAATACCATCGTCGTCATCATCATTGATTTCATCACTATTCATCATCACAATCATCATAAACAGCAACATCATCATCATCCTCGTGATAATCATTGTCGTCGACATCAACAATATCATTGTCATCATAAGTATCATCATCATGGTCATTGTAATTTTCAAGATCATGACCATCATCATCATCATATAGATGGTCATCATCACCATATTCATTATCATCATCATTGTCATCATCCTTGTCATCATGATCGAGATCATCATTATCATGATCAGTATCATCATCATCATCATCACCATCCCCATTGTTAGTTTTTCATCATTTAAGCTAGCATTATGTTAGGGTATTTTCACTGAGAGAATAACAAGCACAGCAATAACATAAGCACATCACAAGAGACAAGAGACACAAAGCTTTTAGGAGGGGAAACCATAAATGGAGAAAAC
>LPNX010945941.1:85386-122588 GCA_001517045.1 Pseudotsuga menziesii
TCTTTCAAGTCCTGCAGCACAGGTCGCAGCTCCACTTCCAGGAGGAATCTTTACCATCAAGCAGCAAGCAAATACCAACGCATTATATATTAGACAGCACCTGTTTTCAGGCGTCCTTCAACGCAGGCACCAGTTTTTAGGCAGCATACAATTCTTATATATCAGCAAATATATCAGATAGCACCAGTTTTCAGGTGCAGGCACCAGTTTTCAGGCATCAAATCACCAGCTTACACCGTTACAAGGATCGAAATCACCAGCTTACAACGTTACAATTAGGGTTCACCGATATTTCTCCAGCACAATCTCTCCACGTAGTTCTTCAATCTCCAAGATACACCAATTCGCTGGTCTTCACACCAACACGCTGGTCTTCACACCAATTCGCTGGTCTCTATGCAGAAAACATTAGGGCTTCCAGTACAGCAAAGGGAGGTCACGCCTTGAGAGATTCGAACATGCAGTCTTCAAGATAGAATGCAGCAATATATGTCTCCTTCACGCAGTCTTCATTCTGCAATCAAGTTGGAGAGGGTCCATGACAATAAGCCAGTGCTCGTAGTCGCAGTCGGGCAATAGGGACGCAGTTTCACACAAGCAGCGTATTGTAAGCCGGAAATTCAAAACTCAACACACAGCTTCATTTATTAACTCCACGAAGGTCACACGCTGGTATCAATCTTCCAACGTAGCTTCACACAAGCATCAAATGCAGCCTCCACGTAGGTCTCCACACAGCTGAGTGATTGCATGCAGCTTCAATCAAGAGCACCACCGGTTGATCAACGCAGTTTTTAGGCAAATCACAGCTCCAGCCAGAATTAGGGTTTCATCTCAACGCATCTCCACAAAACAATGTACAGACTCCTCATAACGGGCTTCTTCAAAACATAGGAAGCTCCATCAAGATCAGATTTGCAGTGTTAGATGATCAACGCGCAGTCTTAAATGATCAAATCGCAATGTTCTCCTCCAGAAGGGCGATTTCTCCACGTGCTTGCAGAGAACAATCTCCACTCAGCATACAACACAAGTAGCCTCTTCGTTCAGTATTAACGTAGCTCTTAACCTTGTGGTCGTGGACGTTTTAGAGCTTCAAAACATGGGTCTCGGCTCTCACAAGAAATTATTGTTCAGGCTTCACGCAGGTTGCTTGAAACAAGGCAGATACACTCGCTTGAAACTGGCTTCTGTTGCAGATACACTCGCACGCAGACGAGGACTTGCTGAGAATCAAACACACGATGTTGGTATCTGCAAGGTAGGGGTTTTTGGGTCCAAGGATTCGATCAACGGATAGTCTTTAATCTTCAACACAGAACTCACTCTTATCAGCTCATAAAACAATTTACGATTAAGAATTAGATCAACTACGGCCCACTGGAATGGGTCGTAGCTCTCACTTAAACTTAAACTCTTATCAGCTCAGAAAACATAGTTTACGATTCTCAGCTCATATCAGCTCAGAAAACACAAGCAGGCTCAACTCACGCTCACAATACATGAGCAGGCTCACACAACAGCCTTTACAACGCAGCAGGTCGCAGCCCACCAGGATGAAAATGCAGCAGAAGAATAACTCAATAACTCAGGATTAGGGTTAGGTATTGCATGCACGCAGAGAATAAACTCAGGCAGATGGAGTAACGCATATAGTGCATGCGACTCCACTGGCAGACTGATGGAGCAGTCTGGCAATGGACTGGCAAGAAGAATGCCAGTAATGGGCAGAAATGCAGCAGGAGTTATGGAAGACAACCCTGCTCTGATACCACTTGTTGGTAATAACTCCCGATTCAAATATTCTATTCATGGCTAAGCATTCATTTATACATTCATGTGACGGTTTGTTTAACCTTCCGTCCAGCCTTTTCAGCTTCCAACTATTCCTATTTTATTTATTTACAATATTATAATCCCTAACGGATTATATTCTAACATAAACAATACAAGCATTCTATATATCATGGTGTTAGATCTATTCTAACATATATAATCAATAATGTAAAAGCATTTGACATGATCCCATGGATAAAATATTCATTCAAATACACATCATTGGACAGGAAAAGATATTTCTATTAATATAAATCAGAGATTACAAGATACAACCTCTAACGGCACGTCTGCGAACCAGAGAAACTAAATCCCCCACTTGGGCCTCCACCACTTCAATCCTCCATCTCTTGATAGCAAGCTCACAAGCAAAAGGCAAGCTTGGGAAGAACAAAAAAGTGCTCCAAGGGACAAAGGGATGCAGACTCAAGCATAAGTTCCGGCAACAATGGACTATAGTTTCGTTGCTCTCAATTCTCTCTTATGCCTTCAATGTACCAAGGGGTTCCTTATATATCTTTTCAAAGGGGTAATGAAAGGTTGAATCCGAGCGATCTCAAGGCATATGGAATGCTAGGAGTCAAATGAGTCGGATCCATGTCAAGGAAAACTCCAAAAGGATTTGGATTATTTACACATCCCGATGTACGCAGTTTTAGTGGTCAAATCCATGTATGTACGCGCTTATAAGGTTAAAAGTCACGTATAGCATTTTTCATGTGTTTTTAGGGATGGTCAAGGAAACATCAAAGGACAAAAAATGGTCCATAGGGGCTAAGGAGTCTGCAGCGAGACAGGGGAAGGCCATAGACAGTGTGATTCACCTAGAGTGGTGAAATCCGCTATAACATATGCCCCCTAATGTATGAGATCATAGGGGTTATACGATGGCCGAAATACATTATAAGTCCATCCCAGAAGTGGAGTGATGAAGGATCCCAAATGGAAGACCAGCCACCCAATTAGCATAGTACAATAATACAACTCTGCATATAACTGCAAGTACATATAGCAGTCCCGGATACATAAGAGTACAATGGCCATGAATAGGCATGATACATGATGTCACATATGTGGTCATAGCCATGTACAATATACATAGATCAGAATCTCCATGATGAAGATATACAAAGGACCATGATCTCCAAAATGGCTGAAGATATATAATAGATCAAGATCTCCATAGTGGCTGGAAATGTCTGACATACACTGGAATCAAGTCACGAGAGCTGAAATCTCATGAACACTGGCACGATCAAAGAGGTAGCATATAAGAGATGCCACCAATCTGGAAAGTCTTCTACACAAACCGCTACGAGTACATGTCTTACTATGTGAATAGAGGTGTTGAGGTCGAACATAGTAGTCCATCATCTGATTAGCGGTCATTAATATATACCGTTAAAAGATGCGAGATCACCCACCAATGATGAAATGGGAATCAAGGTACTAGAGTGAAAACTAATAAGTATGAATAAATGTGTTGAGGTCGAATACCTAAGAGGATACATCGATCAGGGGACATTAATGTATTCTCAAGAAATTGTCGATGGCAAGAGAACCTGCCACTGATGACTGCAAGTCTCAAGGCACTCAAAATGACTCTAGATTCCAATCCCAGAATAAATGATCTGAAGTCGATGGGATGAAATTTGATGCAAGGAGGGAATTAAGGCATCCCCCATCATCTAACACGAGGTACTCAGCAAAGCTGTATAATGTGGAAGAAATCGATCATAGGTGCACGAACCAGTAACTGTACCGGTAATGGCCGACATGCAAAGTCAATATAACTGAGGAATGGCCGACTCAGGTTTCAAATTCCTTCGAACAAGAGCATAACGGCGTATGGTGACTGAAATGAAGGCAGCATAGACTCGATATACAAACTGGGACATCTCTGTGACACAGGAGGCATAATCAGAGGCTCCATGGGGACTAGAAGCTTAACCAGTCGGTGGAGATAAACTCAGATAAACGAGTACAGATCCTAAAGTAAAACTATAACCCAACCAATGGATGTGATATACAGTGCTCTGTTTGAAGGTGACATGACTCGACCGCTGCCAAAGATAACATCTTTCCTTGTCCAGATTTTGGTTTTTATTTTTTATTTTTTTGGAATTTTTCAGTTATTTGAAAATCTTGAAAAAAGAATAAACTAGATTTATAGTTACAAACTAGGAGGAGACGAGTGTCATAAGGGAAAACAAACTAGTTCCAAGCAGTGGAACATAACTATTCTCAATGCAAGGATACATGTGTAGGATATCGACACTCGGGGGAAAATCCCCTCCTGGTAAAAAGGGAATCAAGCTGCGAAGGATATAAAAAATGGCTCTGCGTGGCTAGACATGAGACAAGCTCAAGCTATATGGCTGAAATGCAATGTCAGGGGAGTTGGCATAAATCTCAATAAGGTAGGCGAAGCTCATGATAATGCATTCACAACTTGACATGAGGGAGTCCCGAGGGAAAAAGGCCAGCATAATATCAAGAGGAGTATGAGGCTCTTGCGAAATGTCATGGTAGTACTATACAATGGACTCCCACACCCTAAAGGAGAAAACATTGGCATGGGCACCAAATGCGAATAAGGTGCTAACTAGGGTACTGTTGGCAGCTAGCAACAACCTCTTCATTTCTCAATAAGATGAAGAGTGATCAGCTCTTTCTATGATTCATCAATTCAAAATTATGAAAGAGCACCTTCAGAATCTTAATCAGAGAAAGGTAAAATGTTATTTGAGAAGTTGGTGAAAAACGCTCATGAACTTGGTAATTAACAACTGTCAGTTAGTTTCATAAATTTTCATGTAATTATTTCAAACATTAAAATAAATTTATGAGACTTAAGAAATTTGAAATAGTTTGCCAAGAGAAAATCAATAAAACACATTTTGTGTTGAGTAAGGTATTACTAGCCCTAAGTTCATAAAACTAAAAGTGACTTTTAAAGTTGATATTATATGTAATACCATACTATGATTTTTTGTAAATATTATAGTTAATGAATAAATGATTTTTATATAGGAAAGTTTCACTTATGATAGTTTTATCATTTAAATATCCTATCAATCTAATGTTAGATATTTATCGATAGGATGTTTGAAAGGTTTAAACTTAGTCTTTATATATACATAGCATAGATATTATATCTAGCTATTTCATTAAGCCATGTTAACATTAGAGTATGTGATTTCTTCACCTTGCATGCCACCACTTATTACGATTAAACTGGAGATGGCTGTTAAGATTGACTGAGTTTACAAGGAGCCATTTGTCAAGTTGATAAACGATTATCACTTGGATCAATGAGTTGGCATGAGAACGTGGCTTATACCTCTTGATAAAATGACAACTGTAAAAATATGAATGCATCGTATTAACAGTGTTAAATGTTGATAGTCATTTCCAATTAACATCGATGTACTAGCCCATTATGATTGCTATCTATAATCAATATTTTGAAATTATGATCTATCTATCACAATATCTCTGGTTCGCCAATTTGGTGGTTATCACTACTAGTCATGGTTAAACGTAGATAAACCTGCATGAATCATGATATAACGTGAAGTTGCATCATTCAACACTGTTAAGGTTCGGCTAAAATGGCCAAGTCTAGAGATATCATATCCATCAGATATGAAGCATGTGAAGACTGCCCATCATGTCATATGTGTGGGTACCTATTCCCTCTATGTTCACCTCTCCGTTCATTTCAGTTTGAAGCCAGGAGAGCGTAGAAGAAACCATGGCTCCTCTGAACCGTTATAAAATATCTGGTTCTGAACTTATAGAAGCTGACCAGGAAGTTGCTATGCGACTCGAGAAAATTGGGTGGGGGCATTTCTTTAGAAGTTTCGATGGCCACCATGTAGAGATTACTAAACTATTCGCCATTAATTTTAATGGTGACAATGTGCAAATTGGTGGTTTTGATTTTATTATCAATAAAGATAAGACCGCAGAAGACACTAAGCTTCCGCAGGTTGGAGAACGCTGGTTAAAGGGTAGCATGGTTAATAAGAAGAAATGTTTGGCTCTGTTGTTGCCATTGCCGGATGATACTAAGCTGAAGATAGGCATCCATGTTAAATTTTTGAAGCCCGAATGGAGAGTTTATTACGAAATAGTGGTAAGGTACGTGTCCTGTGACAGACGTTACTCCCATTTTCATTACTACCATTTAAGATTGCTGTTAGCGGTACAAGGTTGTAAGCTCAATTTGCCATTCTATTTGTTGCAAAGCTTAAAAAAGATGTCTCGAGCTGTTAGGAGTTTTAGTAATCCCGACAGAAGCCTTTTCCACCATGGGTTAATAAAAGTTATATTACAATATCAATTATCTGCAAATGGCAAGTCATGGGATAGTTTTTTAGTCAACTGTCAGTTGGGGCCGATGCAACATTGGCCGAATCCCTCCCCACGAATTCATAAGAAACGAAAAGCGATAAAATCTGAGGTTAATAATACTTCTGAAACTGTATCAGAGGTAAAAGGGTTCGAGGAAGTCAGTATACCCATAAACGATGGGATTAGTAATGATAATGACAAGAATGCAGTCCCTTGCAATTCTAAAGCAGTCTTGGATCAACCCTTATCTTGTAAAAATGATAACACCCCTGCAGAAATAGAAGAAAGATTAACCAAAAGTAAAACTGATAATGATTATGAATGTGAAAATCTATTTGAAACAAATAAACCTGATGAATATAGCAGAGAATCTATGCGTAGATTAGATCATCTTGCTCAGATTTGTTGTGATAAGGAAGGGCTTGAGTTTATTGACAATAAACTCAAATTGGTGGTTTTGAGTTTATTATCAATAAAGATAAGACCGCAGAAGACACTAAGCTTCCGCAAGTTGGAGAACGCTGGTTAAAGGGTAGCATGGTTAATAAGAAGAAATGTTTGGCTCTGTTGCTGCCATTGCCGGATGATACTAAGCTGAAGATAGGCGTCCCTGTTAAATTTTTGAAGCCTGAATGGAGAGTTTATTACGAAATACTGGTAAGGTACGTGTCCTGTGACAGACGTTACTCCCATTTTCATTACTACCATTTAAGATTGCTATTAGCGGTACAAGGTTGTAAGATCAATTTGCCATTCTATTTATTGCAAAGCTTAAAAAAGATGTCTCGGGCTGTTAGGAGTTTTAGTAATCCCGACAGAAGCCTTTTCCACCATGGGTTAATAAAAGTTATATTGCAATATCAATTATCTGCAAATGGCAAGTCATGGGATAGTTTTTTAGTCAACTGTCAGTTGGGGCCGATGCAACATTGGCCGAATCCCTCCCCACGAATTCATAAGAAACGAAAAGCCATAAAATCTGAGGTTAATAATACTTCTGAAACTGTATCAGAGGTAAAAGGGTTCGAGGAAGTTAGTATACCCATAAACGATGGGATTAGTAATGATAATGACAAGAATGCAGTCCCTTGCAATTCTAAAGCAGTCTTGGATCAACCCTTATCTGGTAAAAATGATAACACCCCTGCAGAAATAGAAGAAAGATTAACCAAAAGTAAAACTGATAATGATTATGAATGTGAAAATCTATTTGAAACAAATAAACCTGATGAATATAGCAAAGAATCTATGCGTAGATTAGATCATCTTGCTCAGATTTGTTGTGATAAGGAAGGGCTTGGTTTTGAAAACCTATCGTTTTCAAGAAGGGTTATGAGGAGCATGTACAGTACTCATACGATTTCGGATTCTATAGTTAATCAACAGGATTCCCAGCCTGCAGTTGTCAATATTGAAGATGACATCCTGTCATCTATCCCTAATACAATTAATGTAAATAACCCTACTTTCGTACAGGGTAATGATCCCAAAACAGGCAAGGTCGAGGTTACTCAACCAGGTATAGATACAGGTATTGCAGATCCTGAACTATCGTCCAGCTAGTATATTGACAGCCCTATTTCTCCTCAGGTAACCAATGAAGATGAGACTCTGCAACATGTACTAGATAATGCATACCAGGATAAAATTATGGAGTTAAAGGGTAAACTCAAGCATTGCCTATCCAGTATAGCGTTGTTAGAGCAGGAAAACAAAATATTTAGAGAATAATTACTGGATTGGATCCGCAGATGGAAAGAGTTAAATGTTAAAAAGAATCAGTATAAAAACGCGAAGAGATCAGTAATTAGCACAAACCAGCACCTACTTAAGAAAATTGAAAAACAAAATGTAAAGATTGTCAGGTTAAAGGCTAAGTTGACTGAAGCACGAAGAGTTATCTCTATTCAAAGTAGAACATGAAGGTTATTCTCATTTTCCTGGATTGTATTGGATGCTAAATAGGTAATGACATGGTTTGTAATACATGCCTGTAAAATCACAGATTTTACAGGCATGCGTTAAAAATCTTAGTTTATTCTGTTAAATTTATTATGAACAGCTTTAATGAGATTCTTCGTTGGTTGAATGCAGTTGGGTTTATCATCATTTCTCTACAGAATTTCAGGACATGGTTAATACGTTGGCACGGAGATGTGGTTGTTTGTTACGAGCTGGACTTTCAACAATTACCAAGAATCTTCCAAGTCCTGGACTCAGGCTAGTTGTGTTTTGTTTATAGTGACAAGTGTGATATAAGAGATTAGATTCTCTTTTTAGTTAAAAGAACCCTATGATACTGCATGTGCATTAATGGGGAAAACTAAATCATAGTAGTATATAAGTTAAGAGTTTTGATGAACTCGAGGATGGAGTGTTTGAAGGAAACATACTGGAATTATATTTTGTTGCTGGTGTTTTGTTTATCTTTGAAGTTGAAACTTTGGATGTGAATACTACTGGACGTCCACAGACTGATACCATTTCTGGTATTTTTGTTTTGGATTATTATATATATATTTCAGCGTATTATCTTCTTTCTTTATATTAACACAGTGTGCTTTGATATACTGATGTTTAATTATATTTTTTCACTTTATCAGCTCAAGATAGTATTTTGAATGAACATCTCATTATGATTATGTGTATTAGTATTTTTACTATAAACTTAAGTTATAATGATATACTCTTCTTTCTGTTTAAAATTTCATTTGTATGTTGACAGTGATTTTTAATAGACATTATCTTAAATTCAAATAGCTGTCTTGATGATTAATTATTAATCAATTTCAGAAAGTTAAAATTAATTGTTTATTTGCAGTTATTTTTCAGTTTTGTTGTCATATAATAGAGTGACTTATTATTCATGATTTAAATGTGTCTATTTGAATTATGCTTTAGTCTTTTTGTTCATCTTTTACTGATTAATAGTTAATATAATCTTTAAATATGCTCTCAGCTGAGATAGGACATATAGAATAGTTTAGGTTAAATTTTATTTTTGAAGTAGCTGAATTAAAAACTGTTAAATTGATTTTCATACTTTGTATAAGTTGTATACTCTTAAAAATTCCCAAAAATCAAAGCCTTTCCTTAAGAAAGCAACCATAGGACAGTTTAGATAGTTTAATTTAATCATTTAGGTAAAAATAACATTAGAATAGGTTAGATTTTGCTGGTTTTAATTTCTCCTTAAGTGAAAAACCAGCTGGTAGCAGGACCACAACCTGCGAGGTTTTGTTAATTCAAACACACCGGATGTTGCTTTAAGCTAATTGTGTGGAAAAAACCTCCTTATTGGCCTAGGTCAGAAAATCAGGCCAACAAATGGCGCTAGAAGGAGGTCCTGTCAATGAGTAATGGCAGGTGAAACTAATGAAACATTTCCAACCAGCCAACAACCTCCAGAATTCAGTAGATCACCTTTTATAGAAACTGTTAGGAATATCCTTGAACATGATCCTGTCACTTCTCCCTTAACTCCCGCACAAAGCACTCAAACTCTTGAAGAATCTAGACATATTCTTACTAGAGCATACACTAATCAGCTTGGTATTTCTCCAATAGATTATGGTCTATCTAGACAGCAGCGACATAATCCACAATTGACCATAGTTACGCAAGATTTGGAGATAACTGGTAGTACTCCACACAATCATATTGAAAGGCATCAAAGGAAAATTACACAAACTAATACTGCTATAAGACTAATTGTAGGAGGCAGTTCTGATCAGCCACCTTCTCCTCCCGAGTCACCGCCTGATAGTCCAAGACCTTCCAATTCTGGAAGTTCCTCTAGTTCTCAAGGAAGTCCAATGGCAGGAAATGCACCTGTAGGAGGAGGAGGTAATCCTCCACCCAATCCACCCAATCCACAGCTCCCTTGGCTAAGGGCAGCAGCTGTAGCAGTCCCTGGAGTATAGCATCCGTTGCCGAAACACTCAGATAAAGTTCTTCCTAACTTTAACCCAGATGACAAAGAACCTGCAGAGGTGCATATTGACAAATTCATGTTGGCTGTTCAGACTTTGAACGTTCAACATGAAGATGTATTTTGTCATTTGTTTCCTCTAACTTTTGAAGGAAGAGCTTCTACCTGGTATTTTTCATTAGTACAGGGATCTATCACAAATTGGGGGGAATTCAATAAGGCCTTTCTCGATAAATTTGGGGAATATAAAACACCCGCTCTTTTATCCCTAGAGTTATCTAGGATTAAAATGGAGCCTAAAGAAAGAATCAAATATTTCAATCAAAGGTTTCTAACATTAAAAAACAAAATTCCAATTGCTTCTCAACCTCCGGAAGACATAATTATTGAGAATTATACGTCAGCCTTACCTAAGTATTCCGGGATGTTTGTAAAGAGAGCTGGAAAAACAACATTAATTGAAACATTTGAAGAAGCCATTAAAGTAGAAAAGGACTCCATGTCCTATGAACCAGATAGAAGCGGGAAATCTGATTCTTTTCCTCGAAGGAAGACGGAAAAACCCAGTTCAGATAAAGATAAAGCATTCGATGTAGAATAGCTGCAAAACACTATTCGAACATTAACCAATGAAGTTATAGGGTTAAAGAAGACTATCTCTGAAGCTTCTCCTTCTAGGATTTATTTCAGAAATCAATTTAAACAAAATCCTAATGCAAATAATAAGAATACACCACCTGACATAGCTACAAATGAAGAGATATTTAATACAATAAAAGTTGTTCTATCGTTGCCTGAGTATCCTTCTAGTCAAGAGATGAATGAAAATGAAGAAGAAGAGGAATCAGAAAATGATGAAGAATCAGAAGAACCTCAACAAGTTAATGGTCATTTTTGGGATAGTCTTGTGAAAGAACATAAGAGCAGAAGTCCACCTACAGGACAGCATGCATATAATACTTGTAGTAAAGCATTTGCAAACACTCCCAGTGCTTCAACTTCTACTACAAATAATGACAACAATAATTCACAACCAAACAAACAAACTCAATCCGGCAAGTAGACTCAGCCAACCAAGGGTACCCAAACCATTCAAAATGCTCCAAAATTAGATTGACAATATGACATAATCGAAGATTTAAAGAAGACACGTGCAAACATCAGTATGTACGATCTCCTTCAAATCTACCCAATTCCTAATAGTCATATTATAAATCCTGCAGTAAGTTCAATTGTTCCTAATGCAAAACAAAATGTTGCTGCGAATAGTTCCAACAACGATCCAACAACAACTGAAAAAGGGAAAGCAATGGCTGACAAAACTTCGTTGATAGGTAAGAATTCTAATTCAACCACACCCCCATTCTTACTTACCTTTGAAATTTTCAATAGGAATGTCCATAACTGCATGGTAGATTCCGGAACATCTTCCAATGTTATGCCTTTATCTGTATGCAAGAAATTGAATGGAAAATTTGTCCCATCAAATTCTCAAATAACTTAATTAGATAGGACAAATGTAAAGGTGGTAGGGGAAATGAAAGATGTCTTAGTCAGGATTGCTTGCAACCCTTCGGTTTATCAGATTATAGATATTGTGGTTGCTGATATTCCAGATGCATATGGGCTGTTCTTGAGTAGGGATTGGTCCCAACAGCTGAACGGTTTCTTTGCCACTGATTGGTCAACATTGTGGTTACCTAAAAATGGAAAGTCAAATAAAATCAAGATAAATAGAGAAAGGTATATGAAACATACTGTTATAGAACTGCATGATCCTAGCGAACCTGTTTTATTTTTAGACTGTACTATGGGGGAATTACATGTATGAATTAGGATTTGGTAATTTTAAAGCTGAAAATTCTCCATTATCTGAAAATAAACAACAATCTGAAATTTGTAATATGACATCTGTTTCTCCTAACTCTTCACTCAAAGAAACCATTAATGATGTAAATAATTTGAATATTGTGAATATTATAGAAAGTAAAGTGGTTGTGCATAGTTATATTTGGACGTTATATTTTGATGGTGCCAAGTCCAAAGAAGGAGCAGGAGCCAGTTGCTTACTGGTGGACCCTCAAGGAAATAAAACCTGTATAGCTTGCAGAATGGAATTTAGTTGTACAAACAATACAGTCGAATATGAATCTTTAATACAAGGTTTGAAAAAGGCAATTGATTTGGGCATCAAAGAGTTAATTGTTTATGGCGATTCCGAGATCATTGTTAGACAGGTGCGTAACTCCATTCATTGTTTATCTGAACATTTACAGAGTTATCAGAAAGAGGTATGGAACCTTATTTTACATTTTGATGCATTTAACATAAATTATGTTCCTAGAAGTCAAAATCAAGAAGCAGATTTGTTAGCAAACGTAGCATCAAAGTTAATTCCTTCTGAAAATCTTACACCAGATTTCTTTTCTGTTGAATTGATTTTTAGACATTCCATACCTGATAATATTTTTAACTGGCGTGTATTTGACAATGATATGCAGGTACTGAATTTTCTGACAAATGATGATACCTTTAAAGATTCAGCAATAGATGAAGTCACTCATGATGAAAATCTGCGGGATTTTTCGGTAATAAATGATTTCTGTTCAGTTGAAAAAGCTTTCGAACGGGTAAAACCAGTCCCTAATTCATTACTAAGATTAGAATTTTTTTTTGATCTGCAAGATAATTTTAGGTCTGTTCCTAATTGTAAAACAAACAGCTCTTGAATGAGGTATGAAACCATCAATTTAGGAACATAACTAAATCCCCAAACTATAAACCTTGGAGTAGATTGTAATCCTGTAGAAAAAACAACTTTCATAAAATTGTTTAAGGATTTTAAGGATGTCTTTGCTTGGACATATGATGACCTGAAAACATTCAATACCCAAGTCATGCAACATATAATTCCAATTAAACAAGAGTCCAAGCCTTTTCAACAGAAGTTAAGGAAATATCACCCGTCATTAGAACCAACAATAAAAAAGGAACTGAATAAATTGTTAGATGCCAAGATTATTTTCCCCGTCAGACATACTCAATGGGTAGCAAACTTAGTTCCAGTTAGGAAGAAAAACGGGGATATTAGATTATGTGTAGATTTTAGAAATTTAAATAAGGCTTCTGAAAAAGATAATTACCCTGTTCCTCCCATGGAACAAATTCTTCAAAAAGTGTCTGGGTCTGAGATACTGTCTCTCCTTGATGGTTTTTCAGGATACAACCAAATATTGGTCTCCCTGGATGACCAATTGAAAACTGCTTTTAGAACTCCATGGGGAACATATGCCTACCGCAAGATGCCCTTTGGGTTAATCAATGTGGGAGCAACCTTTCAACAGGAAATGGATATTGATTTTAGAGGCTTAACCAATCATTCAGTTGTTGTCTACTTAGATGGCGTTACTGTATACTCTAAACATCGACCTGATCATCTTAATCATCTTAGAAATGTATTTGAACGATGTAGAAAATTCGGAATATCTTTAAATCCTAAAAAGACAACATTTGTTGTTTCAGAAGATATCTTATTGGGATGTGTAGTTTCAAAACACGGAATCATGATTGATCCTGAAAGAACCCAAGCCATTTCAAATATTACCTATCCCTCTAGCAAGAAAGCAATGCAGTTGTTTCTAGGTAAAATTAATTTTGTTAGGAGATTCATTCCCATTTTTTCTGAGATCATTCGTCCTTTGTAAAAAATGATTAAGAAAGATGTTGTTTTTAATTGGGGACAAACTGAAAAAGAGTCATTTCAGAAAATTGTAGAAGCAATCTCAGAAGCTCCTAGCCTTCTAAGCCCAGATTTTACTAAAGATTTCATACTATATACTTTTGCTTCTGATATTTCATATGCAGCAGTTCTAACTCAATTAAATCAGCAGAATAACGAAGTTCCAATTTCTTTCATGAGTTCAAATCTCAAAGGTGCTGAACTCAATTACCATGAAGTTGATAAACAAGCCTTTTCCGTTTTTAAAGATGTGAAATATTTTCGTCTTTATTTGCTAAAATCTAAAACGAAAGTAATTGTCCCTTATTCCTCAGTTAGAAATTTGTTGGTGCAGAAAGACTTACGTGGAAAGAGGGCACCTTGGATGACAGCTCTTCACGAATATGACTTAGAGATCAAACCCTCAATGATAGTCAAAGGCCAAGGGCTATGTAAATTAGCTGCTGAAGCTGCTCACTTACCCAATGATAAAGCTGAAACTGTCGTTGATGAGGCTTTACTTACCAGGGAAATTTATTTTTATCCACCACCACAAGATTCCTGGTACACAGACATATGGATGCTTTTGGAAACTGGTACTGCCCCTGATTACTCCATACTTATTAATCGATAATATCCTCTTTCAGAGAAATTCAGACGGAGTATACCTTCGATGTCTAGATAAAGATGAAACAGAAGTAATTCTGAAAGAATTACATTATGGACCAGCAGGAGGTCATTTTGGTGGAGAAACCACTGTGCACAAAATTCTCAGGGCTGGTTATTATTGGCCCACCTTGTTTCGATATTCCTATACCTTTGTCAGAAAATGCCAAGAGTGTCAACTTGCTGCCGGATGGGTGAAAAAACCTGCTTTTCCTTTACAACCTGTTTCAGCTGAAAGACCCTTTCAGCAATGGGGTATCGATATAGTAGGTCCAATAAATCCTCCCTCATCTATGCAACACAAATATATAATAACTGCAACCGATTATTTCACTCGTTGGGCTGAAGCTGCACCATTGAAAATTATAAATACCAATCAGGTTATACTATTTTTGGAATTCTTTATCATAACAAGATTTGGTATTCCTGATTCTCTCGTTTTTTATAATGCTTCGTATTTTTCATCAATCGAGTTAACTCAGTTTGCTTTAGAGAAGGGAATAAGAATCAGGTATTCAACTAATTATCACCCACATGGGAATGGTCTAGCTGAATCAACAAACAAAAATTTATTGAAAATTCTCAAAAGAACTATTTCAGTTCACCATCGTAACTGGCATAGAGAATTGGTCAATGCCCTTTGGGCAGACAGAGTAACTCCTAAGGCTACAATAGGTAATTCACCATTCTTCTTAGTATACGGAACTGAGGCTATTTTACCACCAAATCTGTTCTTACCTTCATTACAGTTAGCTCAGTCTGTCCAAGATGAAGAATGCCTAGCAAAGGAAAAGAGAATTAATACATTGTTAAAACTGGAAGAAGAAAGAGAAAAGTCAAAACAACACTTTACAAAACACCAACAGATTGTGAAATCATGGTTTGATCAATCTTTCAGTTCTGATCGAGAATTTCAGGTAGGAGATTTAGTTTTGAAATGGGATAAAGCTCACGAAGATAAGGGATATCATACTAAGTTTCAGAAACTGTGGTTAGGTCCCTTTGTTATTTCTAAAAAAATAGGCCCAAGTACCTTTCGATTGCAGACACTTGAAGCACAGTCCGAAACATTCCCAGTGAATGGACTGATTCTTAAAAAATATTTCTGTTAATATTTTCTGTCCAAAGTGTATATAATTTACGTGTTGTTTGTAAATAAATTTATCTTTCTGTATATAAACTATCATACTGTTATGTTAATCAGTTTTCTGTCAAAATCAAATATTTTAGATTGTTAAAATTTTTGTATATAACCAGTCAATCAGTCATAAATTTGTATTTAGTAGTTGTAATTAATGTAAATAAATAAAATCAGTTTGCTCATCAGCCTGAAAAATTATGATATTAGACTGGAGTCTTTTAAAAATTTGTTCAGGATGATCAATATTTCTTAAATCTGTAAAAGACCTTCATTGTTTTTATTTATAAGTGTTTCTCAGATTATTCTTCATCTTGTTATTTTCTCAAAAATGGGGATAGCTTATTAAATGTCTTCTTCAAAGCTTGTACTTTTGAAAAAACATTTTACAGATCTCTATCATCAGTCTTAGAAAATTTTTTATCATCTGAGAATTGTCTAGCATCTGTTCCAATCAATTAAAAGCTAAAGTGAGAGACGGAAGGTCTTAGTAATGAGCCGGTCCGATCAGAATCACAAATATCACTGGTATGACATTATTAGGAAACTAGTAATGGCTTTTGGTTTTAAAACCAATAGATAAGGGGTCCCATCACGATCCAGCTGATTCATTTTCTAGTGATATTAATGACTGACATTACCGTTTGGTCACCATGCTGGGTAACGATCTCTCATTTTATAAAAATTAAAAGATAAAATTGCAATAAAAACGTAATTTTGACTGAAGAATAGGAGGTCTCATCACGAGCCGGCCTAATCATGATCATCAGTGTTTTCTGGAATAACTTCATTTCTAATCACCAGGGTGATGGCTTTTGATTTTAATTTTTTTTTTTAAAAGACAAGAGGTCTCATCACGAGCCGACTTGCTTATTTCAGATAGCTCTCGTGAATGATACTATCACATTGGGATACCATACCCAGATAGTAGTCTTCAGGCAGAATTATTGTTTTAAAAGAAAAGAAAAAGCAAGAAAAAAGAAAATTATTATGCTATGGAACAGATTATACAAAGTTTTCAAAGGAGTAGATTTCTATACTTATTATAGTGGATTTCACCACACTAGGTGAATCACACATTGTATGGCCTTCCCCTGTCTCGCTGCAGACTCATTAGCCCCTATGGACTAATTTTTGTCTTTTGATGTGTCCTTGATCATCCCTAAAAACATAAGAAAAGTGATATACGCGGATTTTACCCCAATAACCGCGTACATACGCGGATATGACCCCTATAGTCGCGTACATCAGGATGTGTGCATAATCCAAATCCTTTTGGAGTTTTTCTTGACTTGGATCTGACTCATATGACTCCTGGCCTTCCATATGCCTTGAGATCACATGGATTCAACCTTTCAGTATCCCTTTGAAAAGCTATATAAGGAACCCCTTGAGACATTGAAAGAATAAGAGAGAATTGAGAGTAACGAAACTATAGTCCATTGTTTCCAGAACTTATGCTTGAGTCTGCATCCCTTTGTCCCTTGGAGCACTATTGTGTTCTTCCCAAGCTTGCCTTGTGCTAGTGAGCTTGCTATCTGAGTGATGGAGGATTGAGGTGGTGGAGGCCCAAGTGGGGGATTCAGTTTCTCTGGTTCGCAGACGTGCCGTCAGAGGTTGTCACTTGTAATATTTGATTCATATTAATAAAAATATCTTTTCCTGTCCAGTAATGTGTATTTGAATGAATATTGTATCCATTGGAATATGTCAAATGCTTTTACATTATTGATTATATATGCTAGAATAGATCTAACACCATGAAATATAGTATGCTTGTAGTGTTTACTTGTTGTTGAGGACGTGCTATAACAATTCAAGCTGAAGATTGGAAAGCTCAACGGGGATCTACTTCAACCGTCCGGAATAAGGTACGAGGTTCGATCCTTTAGTGTTAGACATTTTATTTCTATTGCATATTGGGAAAGATTGATTTATGGAGTCTAGCTGTCTGTTGTGGTACCCCAAGCCATAGGAATTTCTCTCCGTAATAGAATTGGCGACTCCCCTGGGGAGTTCCTAGTAGTTGTCCTTTGGGGGTTGATTTCTTGGCATTCAATGTATTTGAATTGCTCTCTCTCTCTTGTTTCTGTGTCGGGTATGGGGGCATGTATGCCTGGTAGAGCCTGATTGGTGTGAAGTTAGTCTCAGCATGTCTGTTTGCCTTGGATTTGTGCATCTTTTTCTTCCTGTATGCGGGTTTGTGACTTACAGTCGTGTATACACGCGGTTTCCTCTGGGATTTCTGCGTATACACGCGGGTTTATTACGCACAGTCACGTATATCCTGGTTTTTCACTTTTTGTGGAAGATAGTGGATTGCTGGGTGAATTCTGTTAGCTACTGAGTCTCCTTTGGCGCTGCCTGAGTCTGTTAATACCTTTGTTTCTGACCAGAAACGCTTTTTTTTTAGCCTAAATTTTTTCTTTTAGGAAATTTCTTGTCATGGCATCTTTGATTTTTTGTTTGAGATTAGTGCATTAGAGTCCTTTTACCTTAGTACTTTGCTGGAATGTTGTTTATGCGTGCTTGCAGAGTCTGGGGTGGGTAGAATGATTCTTTTTCTTTTTGTATCTCTTTATTTTCAAAAAATCCAAAAACATTTGCTTATCATCATGCATTGCATTTTGCACTTTGCATTGTACTTGCACTAGATCTAGATTTGCTTTGGAGTAATAGTTAGGACTTCATATAGGGAAATTTGGATTCAGCATTTGAAGAAGAAATTGTGCATTACACGTAGTACGCAAACCCATTTTTTATGGACACAATGCATTTGCATTGATTGTTAGGTGTGCATTTTGCTTCTTGTTGCGTCATAACACCATTAGTTGCACGACCATATCCTATTTTTGAGTAATAAAGCCAACTAAAATCAACGCTAATTAAAATGAATTACACTCTTTTCTTTTCTAGGGTGCACCAACAAGCTTAGGTTTTAGGATCTTGGAATAGTTCATTGTAAGTTAATTCTCCAAGATCACTAAATGACAACAACTAGGTGTCTGTCCAGGGAGTGTGTGAAATCCTTGATATAACCAACGTTCTCAAGATCCTCCTCTCAAAAGGGAGTTAAGCACGAGGCAGTGTGAGAAGTTATTGATTGGGATAACCCCTGGTCGATAACTGTGTAGCACTGGCAATATAACCAGGATTGTATTCGTATCTGGGGGCTCTTCCGAGAGTTTCGGGCTTTGCTACCTTTCCCATATGGTGAATCCCGCCTGTGACTGTCCGCCTGAGCTTTGATTATATTGAGGTGACCTTAGTGACCTTACCTAGGATATCGAGGGGGTACTTGTAGAGGTTATTCTGCATGTGTCCTGACCAGGTTGGGGTCGGACAGCACAGTTTCTTTACGCGTTGAAGCTGAGGGCCACAATAATTGGTTACATACCTCTGCTTGTGGTGACAAGGGCATCTCAAGCCTCTCCTAGGCGAGACATACCGGCCACATTCGGGAGCTCACTTATCCAGCCCTTGTTTGCTTGCATTTGGCTTTAGATTTTATTAGTGATTGCTCTGTGCATGCTAGTTGGCCTAGGGTTGACGTAAATAGAGAGTCTTTGCTATTTTTTGAGTCATTGTGGAGTCGAGTGCGGTTCCGCGCCGTTCTCGTCATTTAGCAGGACTTCCGCCTTCTTCTTATCCTCCTCCTTTGGGAGAGGGACCTAGACAGTCCAGGCAAACTATGTCACACATTGATTCACACACCATGGGAGATCATTCAGAGGATACATCTGAGCCACCTCCTCCTCCCATTCGCGTGGACGATGGGGAATTCACGCCTACTTATGACCCTTCACCCGACCTAACTGAGTTATGACTTGTGATTTCGGAGATAGGATCCATGCATGATAGACCTATTCATTCTAGGGTGGACCCCTCGTTGACACATTACCGGTATGGAATGCCGAAAGACGCCGAGACTCACTTTGAACCTGCCAGTACTAGCTACAGTAGTTATGCTATGACTGGTTTTCCTATGCACGATTTGGCATTTAACGTCGAATCCGACTTCGACCCTAACACTATGCCTGGGGGAAATCCCATGCCTTACCTTGTGGAGAGGTTTGGGAGTACTAGTCACATTGCACCTTCCATCCCAATGGTGAAAGCTACATCTTATATACCTCCTAGGTCTAGAGTTAGTGATCCGATAGGAATACCAGGTCCCAGACGAGTGACGATAGGCACTAGTACATATCTTCTTACAAAGATTCCTTCATCCTCTCTTCCGAGTTCTTCAAATGTAAACCCTCCACCTTACTCACGTGGTCCTTCGAGTCAGCACGTAGCTATGAGTCAGATCTGTACTGCGATTACTAGACCATTGTGTCTCAAGCCTACATACCACCTATGGTTTCGGGAGGTTATGTTCATGTTTCTAGAGGCCAGATTGCTACTTCCACGACATATATCCCTACTTCCAGTATGTATATTCCTACTTCCAGAATGTATATCCCTACCTATGGAGTGTCTCATGGGGCATCGCAAGCGATGACCCATGGACCCTATTATGGGACGCAGTATGGACAGGTTTCCTCACCTTATGGAGGTGGGTATTCACAACCTGCTTACTCTCCTAATTACAGCTTTGTAGCTCCTACTAGTCAAGGTCCACCTCATTATGGTGCTTCCACGCCACCCTATACGAGTCATATAGGAGGAGGTCACTATGGCCAGGGTCATGGTGGTAATAAATCCTATATGAACCAGGGAGCGGTCCATAGGCCTCATCATCCTAGGCTCCCTTTCCTCACGACACTCAATCTACCTGACTTATCGAGATTTACAAACGATCCTATGGCTCATGACCCGGCTTGGCCGGCTGTCCCTACCAAGCTTCCTTCGGACATAACTAAGTTTGAAGGAAAACCAGGAGAGGATCTGAGTGAACACGTTATGACATTCCACCTATGGTGCTCTTCCAATTCCTTGCATCAGGACTCAGTCCGTTTGAGACTATTTCAACGCACCCTCACAGGGCCTGTGGAGAAATGGTATATAAAGTTACCTATGGGTGCCTTTACTTTGTTCGATGACCTTGCGATGACTTTCCTTAATCACTTCCAGCTACCAGTACGCTATGATGTTGGTACTGAACTCTTGTCGACATTTCGGAAAGATAAAGCCACCCATATTTCTAATCATATTCAGGAGTGGCGTAGATGGAAGAGATTAATTAAAGCCTTTATACCGTCAGAGTTCCTCCTTGAGTGGTTCCTCAAGTCTTTATTGCCATATATAGCGAAGGATGTTTCCACATCCGGAGTGCAGAATGAGGAACAAGCAATCTTTAGGGCGCAGGAACTAGACTTGATCTATGCTCAGTCTGGTTTGTTATATGAGATTATACCCAACGCTCCTCGTTCTAGTTTCGATCCCAAGGTCAAACCTGGACCACATGCCGACGGCATTGTGGGTTGTGCAAGTAAGAAACCTGCAGGTTCGGTTGCAAAACAAGTTGCTCAGTTTTCAATCAATCAATCTGCCTCGGGACAAGCTACGGCTTCATCTCAGCCTGCCCAAACGGTGAATGTACTTGTTGTGCAATCGTCCGACCAGAAGGGTAACCAGCAACCCGGACAGAATAGAAAAAAGGGTAAAAACAATAATAATAAAAAGGGTGGGTATAAGAACGAGAATGCCAATAATAATGACAAGAACGGTAAAAATGTTGGGGGGCACAAGCAGAATAAATGTAAGGTTAAGTTTCCTTGCAAGCTATGTAAGGACGATCACCTCACTTACTTGTTCCCTAGAATGGATGAAGCTTCGAAGTTCATAGCACAGGGCCCAGTTGTGTTAACGAACCCTTTACCGCATAACCAGAATATGAACTCGAAGTCCCATGATCAATCTAGTGATGATGATCCACCTGAGACTAGTGGTCATGGGTGCATTAATATGGTCCGTGCCATGAAAGTTGTGACGTGTGCGAAAGATTATACTTCGTCACAACCCAGCCTAGGCAAAGAACCTGATCCACCAGGAACCCCTTTGCGCATTGAGAAACCTGCGGATAAACCTAAGGCTGCACCTTGAATTCCTAAGGGGGTACTTAAGCGTTCGGGGCATAACCCAAATGCCCGAGCCGCCCAGAATTATTTAGTTGTCGAGGACTTGGGCCATAATCCTTGTGCGATGTCTGCATTGGAAGTGCTTCAGAGTTGTCCATCGCAAAGGAAGGCTTTTCTTTCCACTCTTGGTTTGAATGGTGATGATTCTTCCTCTGTGATCAAATTTGAAACCACAGGACATCAGCCTTGCTTTCCCTACTATGTGTCCCTTTTGGTGCATGTAGAATGTATTGATATGAACGTCAAGCGTACTGTGATTGACGAGGGCGCTGCTGCTTCTGTGATGTCTTTGTCTTGTTCGAAGGGTCTCGGTTCTCCTGAGCTGTCAAAATCTATGACCATGTTAACTTCTTTTGATGGGAGATCGTTTAGGCCGCATGTTATCCTTCCTTCCCTTAAAATCCGTTTGGGAGGGAAGACCGTTGCGATAGAGGTTGAGGTGGTTGATGCACCCCTTGACTACAATCTCTTACTGGGAAGGAACTGGATGTATAGTATGCAAGCCGTTGTGTCTTCCATGTTTCGTGTTGTATGCTTTCCACATAACGGGAAGATTGTAACGATTGATCAAATGGCATTCAAGAATTCGCCTGTTACTGCATCTTCGGGAGCTTTGGTTCCGAAAGTCGAACATTCCCAGCCGAAAACTGGGAGTGTGGGTGTAGGCATGTATCCATCCCTCATGGGAACCTTTAGTTGTCCTGCACTCGTCCTCATGATAGGATCTAGTTTCGATGGTGCTTCAATGTCTATGAGATCGGTGCCTTTTCGCACAAGTCATATGGGCGATCCTTGGATTCTTCCTTCAGCGAGTCCTTCGAGTGAGGCCATCAAGGAGAGCATGCTGTTGCCTACAGTTATGATAGCTTACCAAGCTAATCTCAAGTCTGCTACAGAGCCTTGTTCTTCCTCTTCGCGGACGGAGGAGGAAGACCCCTATGTCCTACCGGCATGGGCAGTATAGTCTTCTCATGCCCACGACTACCTTGATACAGTTTTCCCTTTAGATGAAGTGATTATCGAGGCCATGTTGGGAGTTGAGCCACCATGGGAGGAACTTCATCATAGATCGTACTTCCTTCCAGAGCTTGACCGTTTGGAGCATGAGGATTATAGGGAGATTCTTAGTTAGAAATTTGGTAGACCTATGCTTCTATTAAGCTCTCTTGGTCCGATGGCTGATGGAAACATGGCGAAAATATCGTCAACTATTCCTATCAACATTTCTCACAATCCTGGTACAATTGAGAATGTCTACATTGGGGCGGATTGTTCCCAAGATGAGATTCTGGAGTATACCGAGCTATTCAAGGAATTCCGTGATATTTTTGCTTGGTCTTACGATGAGATACCAGGGATTGACCCTCGGATTTTCGAACATGAGATTAAGACTTACCCCAATGCTAAGCTTGTTCGACAGCGTTTACGCACAGTGAATCCTCGGAAAGTACCGGCCATAAAGGCAGAGATAGAGAAGCTATTGAAAGCTGGTTTCATCTATCCCGTTCCCTTGACGGAGTGGGTTTCAAACCCCGTTCCGGTGGATAAGAAGTAGGGAGCGATCCATATATGCAATGATTTAATTGATTTAAATCATGCCTATCCTAAGGATAAATTCCCCACACCGTTTATAGATCAGAGTTTGGATGAGTGTTCGGGTAGCGAGGTGTTCTCCTTTATGGATGGCTTTTCCAGGTATAATCAGATCCAAATTAAACCCAAGGACCAACACAAGACCGCATTTATTTGTCCTTGGGGAACATTTGCATATCGGAAAATGCCTTTCGGCCTTAAAAACGTCGGAGCTACATTTCAGCGGGCGATGACCTTGATCTTCCACGATCTCAAGTCTATTATTGAAGTAGTTTTGGATGACCTTGCTACTCATTCTCGCATGAGGATACGTCATTTTTATTATTTGATATTGGTGTTCGAAAGGTGCCGGCACTATGCTGTTAGATTAAAACCTCATAAGTGCATATTTTGCGTGAAGTCAGGTCATTTGTTAGGATTCATCGTTTCGAAAGAGGGTATAAGGGTCGACCCTTTGAAGATTGAGGCAATACTTTAGTTGTCTCCCCTATGCAATATTCGTCATCTTCAGTGTTTGCAAGGCATAGCAAATTTCTTATGAAGGTTTGTTGTCAACTTTGCCAATTTGACTAGAGGTTTCATGCGTCTCCTGAAGAAGGATACTCCCTTTGAGTGGGATAAGCGAGCCCAGGAGTCCTTCGATGCACTTAAGCGAGCCGTAGCATCGGCCCTGGTGATTAGTCCTCCGGATTATAGCCGTGATTTCCTATTATATGTGGCCGCGTCTTTAGAGACGATTGGTATGGTTTTGGTTCAAGAGGATGAGGAGCTCCAGGAGCATGTCATATATTATCTGAGTTGAAACCTTATTGATGCAAAGATTCGGTATTCTCATGTCGAGAAGCTTGCCTTAGCTACCGTACATGCGGTGCAGCATTTGAGACATTATATTCTCCTTCGCCAGACCTTGGTTGTGGCCCATGTCAATCCGTTTCAATTTGTCCTCACATGTAGGATGATTGGGGGAAAGTATAATAAATGGATTGTCATCCTGTAAGAGTTTGATCTCAAATTTGTTTTGGAAAAATCGAAGAAATATTTAATCTTTGCAGAGCTCATATCATATTTTCCGAGTGAGGCCGAGGAGTTGGTATGTGAAGATACGTTCGTTGATGAACACATTTTATTAATCTCAACGGCTAACCCATGGTATGGGGATATCATAGTATATCTACAAACACAGAGGACCCCTACTCACCTCTCGTGAGATGAACGACGACGATTACATCACGTCTCTAAGAACTACCTCATAGTGGACAATACTTTGTACTGCCGTGGAGTAGATTCCCTTTTACGACGTTGTTTAACTCATGATGAGGCTACGGTAGTGCTTAATGATTGCCACAGAGGGGCGTGTGGTGGTCATTTATCTGGGCTTTCTACAGCTCAAAATATTTTGAGAGCGGGTCATTTCTAGTCGTCGATATTCAAGGATTGTATTGAAGCAGTCAAGAGGTTCCAGCCTTGCCAGGTGTTCACACATAATATGCGCTCGAAACCTGCCCCATTACACCCTATTATCACCGTCGGTCCCTTCACCAAATGGGGGCTCAATTTTATGGATTGCAACCCAGCTTAGGCTGGGGGGCACCATCATATCATAGTGGCTGTTGATTACTTCAGGAAATGGGATGAGGCAATGCCTACAGTAAAATCCAACGGTGAGACAGCCGCTCACTTCATATTCAACCAAATCATTACTCGGTTCGGGATTTCGAGAGAGCTTGTCACTGACCATGGATAACACTTTCAGAACCGTATGATGGAAGAGTTGGCATCCAATTTAGGGTATAAGAAAGAGCACTCCTCTTCTTACTATCCTCAAGCAAATGGATAGGTTGAAGCAGTGAATAAATCACTTAAGTCCATTCTCCGATGAACCATCGCGCAAAGCAAGACGAATTGGCATATTATGTTATACCCCGATTTGTGGGCATATCAAACCGTGGATAAGACTACCACTGGTTTTTCTCCATATCAGCTTGTACATGGAGTGGAGTCAATATTTCCAGTTGAATGCGAGATTCCTTCATTGAAGTTAGCCGTGGAACTCTTACCAGACACTTCGCCTTTGGAGAAGCGTTTGGTTCACCTTGAGCAACTCGATGAGCAGCGTAGAGATGCCTTGGTGACTCTAGAGGTTAATAAGCGTCGCGTAAAGGCCCAATATGATAATTCTGTCCGTCCGAGAGTGTTTAGTGAGGGAGACTTGGTCCTTTTGTGGGATCAATCGAAAGACCCCTTAGGGGCAGGGAAGTTCAATCCTATGTGGCGTGGTCCTTACGTGGTCAAGCGTGTGTTAGAGAAGGGTTCCTACGAGTTAGTGGATTATGAAGGGACGGCCTTGGCGAAGCCTAGAAATGGGCTCTATCTCAAAAAATACTATGCATGATCTTTAGCCAAGGCTGCTTGTTGTATATTATTGTACAACTTTTTTGCATAGTTAGGTCTTGTTTATCATGATTGGGTTTGTGATTAGTTTCCATTTCTTGTGGCAGATGTCAATGGAATCTTCCACCTACATAGGATTCGTGGATGGTGCAAGCCGTCACACTTAGCACTCAGCCTCAGTTGCTTGGGTGATTTATACTCCTATGGGTCAAGTACTATCTTCAGGAGGTGTATGTATACGGCCATCTTCCAACAATGTTGCTGAATATAGTGCCGTTATCGAGCTTCTACGGGATGCCATTTCGCATGGTGTTCTATCTCTTGAGGTACGTCTTGATTCAGAGTTAGTAGTGTCATAGCTCAATGGTTTGTACCATGTTAGAGATCCGACGTTATTGAGGAGATTCTTACGTGTGAGATTGTTAGAACGGTAATTTGACAGTATAACATATATACACATTCCAAGAAATTATAATCAAGTTGCTGACTCATATGCTAACTACGTGTTAGATTGGCATTTGTTTCATTCATCATAAATTAATCATAAACACAATTTTTACACATGTAAATAAATAAACCGATCACCATAATTTTTTTTTATCAAAAATGTGGTAATACATAATGTCATAATACAAAATTGGGGCTTTGAAATCCACCATCATATACACGGTAGTACAAAATAGATACACTCCCAGGTGTCTAGTCCTGTGGAGGTGGAGGAGGGTTGTGATCATGATACGTCACTACGGCTCTATCTAGCCGCCGGAATAAACGCACCCATGCGCGTGGTACACCCACCACCTATCGTTGCATGGCCTCAGGCAATTCTTCAACTTGCACCATGGGAAATCTATGAGTCAGTCACATGAAGTTGGTATGGATGTTTTGGAGCGTTCGCTCCGCATCCACACCAGTGATATCGTCTCCTCTTCCCCTCCATCTATGATGTGGGAAGCCCTCTGGTCACCGTGGTCCCACATCTGCACATGAATGGTAGATGTCATTATGTATTGTCACCCAAAAACATGTCTTTTAATTTGATTCCATATAATCAAGAAAACACAAAAAAAAAATCAAAAAACCAAAAAGCCAGAAAAGAAAATATATTATCTTTGGCAGCTGTCAAGTCGTGTCGCCTTCGAACAGAGCACTATATATCACATCCATTGGTTGGGTTATAGTTTGACTTTAGGAGATGTACTCGTTTATCTGATTTTATCTCCACCGACTGGTTATGCTTCCAGTCCCTATGGAGCCTCTATTGATGCCTCCTATGTCATAGAGATGTCCCAGTTTGTATATCGAGTCTATGCTACCTTCATTTAGTCACCATACGCCGTTATGCTCTTCTTCAAAGGAAATTGAAACCTGTGTCAGCCATTCCTCAGTTACCTTGACTTTGCATGTCGGCCATTCCCAGTACATTTACTGGTTCGTGCACCTTATGATCGATTCCTTCCACATTATACAGCCTTGCTGAGTACCTCGTGTTGGATGACGGGGGATGCCCTAATGCCCTTCTTCTAGAGGATTACATCCCATTGACTTCAGATCATTTATTCTAGGATTGGAGTCTAGAGTCATTTTGAGTGCCTTGAGACTTGCAGTCATCAGTGGCAGGTTCTCTCGCCATCGAGAGTTTTGGGAATACATCAATGTCCCCTGATCGATCTATTCTCTCAAGTGTTCGACCTCAACACATTTATTCACACTTGTTAGTTTGCACTCTAGTACCTTGATTCCCATTTTCATTATCGATGGGTGATCTCGCGTCTGTTAATGGTATACATCAATGACCAGTAATCAGACGATGGACTACTATGTTTGACCTCGACACCTCTATTCGCATAGTAGGACATGTACTCATAGAGGTGTGTGTAGAAGACCTTCCATATTGGTGGCATCTATTATATGCTACCTCCTTGATCGTGCCAATGTTCATGAGATTTCAGCTCTCGTGACTTGTTTTAGTATATGTCAGACATTTCCAGCCACTATGGAGATTTTGATCTATTGTATATCTTCAGCCTTTGTGGAGATCATGGTCCTTTATATATCCTCATCATGGAGATTCTAATATATATATATTGTACGTGGCGATGACCACATATGTGTTATCATGTTCCATGCCTATTCATGGCCATTGTACTCTTATGTATCCGGGACTGCTATATGTATTTGCAGTTATATGTAGAGTTGTATTATTGTACTATGCTGATTGGGTGGCTGGTCTTCCATTTGGGTACCTTCATCACTCCACTTCTGGGATGGACTTATAATGTATTTCAGCCATCGTATAACCCCTCTGATCTCATACATTAGGGGGCATCTGTTATAGCGGATTTCACCACACTAGGTGAATCACACATTGTATGGCCTTCCCCTGTCCCGCTGCAGACTCATTAGCCCCTATGAACTACTTTTTGTCTTTTGATGTGTCCTTGATCATCCCTAAAAACATAATAAAAGTGATATACGTGGATTTTACCCCGATAACCGTGTACATATGCGGATATGACCCCTATAGTCGCATACATCGGGATGTGTGAATAATCCAAATCCTTTTGGAGTTTTCCTTGACTTGGATTCGACTCATATGACTCCTAGCCTTCCATATGCCTTGAGATCGTACAGATTCGACCTTTCAGTATCCCTTTGAAAAGCTATATAAGGAACCCCTTGAGAAATTGAAAGAATAAGAGAGAATTGAGAGTAACGAAACTATAGTCCATTGTTGCCAGAACTTATGCTTGAGTCTGCATCCCTTTGTCCCTTGGAGCACTGTTGTGTTCTTCCCAAACTTGCCTTGTGCTAGTGAGATTGCTATCTGAGTGATGGAGGCCCAAGTGGGGGATTCAGTTTCTTCAGTTCGCAGACGTACCATCAGAGGTTGTCACTTGTAATCTCTGATTCATATTAATAGAAATATCTTTTCTTGTCCAGTAATGTGTATTTGAATGAATATTGTATCCATTGGAATATGTCAAATGCTTTTACATTATTGATTATATATGCTAGAATAGATCTAACACCATGATATATAGTATGCTTATATTGTTTACTTATTGTTGAGGAAGTATTATATCAATTCAAGCTGAAGATTGGAAAGCTCAACGGGGATCTACTTCAACCGTCTGGAATAAGGTACAAGGTTCGATCCTTTAGTGTCAGACATTTTAATTCTATTGCATATTGGAAAAGATTGATTTCTGGAGTCTAGCTGTCTGTTGTGGTACCCCAAGCCATACGAATTTCTCTCCATAACATTACTCTATGCTGATGGTATAGGTTATCCTTACTAAGAAGTACTTGTTTCGACTAAGATATTTGTAAGTTTATCCCTAATCAAATTTCTAATTTAAAAGATGGAATATTTTTGAGTTATACTTATGGATATGAGTAAATAATGGTTTGATGTGGATAAGGAATTTTTGATTGTTTTAAACAGGTTTTAAGATTTCGTTTTTATCATTTTGTATAGGCAGAGATAACTGGTTCACCCAGGTTGTCACCATTTGTTGGAAGCTAGCAACAACCTCTTCATTTCTCAATAAGATGAAGAGTGATCAGCTCTTTCTATGATTCATCAATTCAAAATCATGAAAGAGCACCTTCAGGATCTTTGATTCTGAAGGTACTCTTAATCAGAGAAAGGTAAAATGTTATTTGAGAAGTTGGTAAAACACGCTCATGAACTTGGTAATTAACAACTGTCAGTTAGTTTCATAAATTTTCATGTAATTATTTCAAACATTAAAATAAATTTATGAGACTTAAGAAATTTGAAATAGTTTGTCAAGAGAAAATCAATAAAACACATTTTGTGTTGAGTAAGGTATTACTAGCCCTAAGTTCATAAAACTAAAAGTGAGTTTTAAAGTTGATATTATATGTAATACCATACTATGATTTTTTGTAAATATTATAGTTAATGAATAAATGCTTTTTATATAGGAAAGTTTCACTTATGATAGTTTTATCATTTAAATATCCTATCAATCTAATGTTAGATATTTATCGATAGGATGTTTGAAAGGTTTAAACTCAGTCTTTATATATACATAGCATAGATATTAAATCTAGCTATTTCACTAAGCCATGTTAACATTAGCGTATGCGATTTCATCACCTTGCATGCCACCACTTATTACGATTAAACTGGAGATGACTGTTAAGATTGACTAAGTTTACAAGGAGCCATTTGTCAAGTTGATAAACGATTATCACTTGGATCAATGAGTTGGCATGAGAACGTGGCTTATACCTATTGATAAAATGACAACTATAAAAATATGAATGCATTGTATTAACAGTGTTAAATGCTGATAGTCATTTCCAATTAACATCGATGTACTAGCCCATTATGATTGCTATCTGTAATCAATATTTTGAAATTATGATCTATCAATCACAATATCTCTGGTTCGCCAATTTGGTCATTATCACTACTAGTCATGGTTAAACGTAGATAAACCTACATGAATCATGATATAACGTGAAGTTGCAGCATTCAACACTGCTAAGGTTCGGCTAAAATGGCCAAGTATAGGGATATCATATCCGTCAGATCCGAAGCATGCGAAGACTGCCCATCATGTCATATGTGTGGGTACCTATTCCCTCTATGTTCACCTCTTCGTTCATTTCAGTTCGAAGCCAGGAGAGCGTAGAAGAAACCATGGCTCCTCTGAACCGTTATGAAATATCTGGTTCTGAACTTATATAAGCTTACCAGGAAGTTGCTATGCGACTCGAGAAAATTGGGTGGGGGCATTTCTTTAGAAGTTTTGATGGCCACCATGCAGAGATTACTAAACTGTTCGCCATGACTTTTAATGGTGACAGTGTGCAAATTGGGGGTTTTGAGTTTATTATCAATGAAGATAATATCGCAGAATCCACTAAGCTTCCGCAGGTTGGAGAACGCTGGTTTAAGGGTAGCATGGTTAATAAGAAGAAATGTTTGGCTCTGTTGCTGCCATTGCCGGATGATACTAAGCTGAAGATAGGCGTCCCTGTTAAATTTCTGAAGCCCGAATGGAGAGTTTATTACGAAATACTGGTAAGGTACGTGTATTGTGACGGATGTTACTCCCATTTGAATTACTACCATTTAAGATTGTTGTTAGCGATACAAGGTTGTAAGCTCAATTTGCCATTCTATTTGTTGCAAAGCTTAAAAAAGATGTCTCGGGCTATTAGGATTTTTAGTAATCCCGACAGAAGCCTTTTCCACCATGGGTTAATAAAATTTATATTGCAATATCAATTATCTGCAAATGGCAAGTCATGGGATAGTTTTTTAGTCGACTGTCAGTTGGGGCCGACGCAGCATTGGTCGAATCCCTCTCCACGAATTCGTAAGAAACAAAAACCAATAAAATCTGAGGTTAATAATACTTCTGAAACTGTATCAGAGGTAAAAGGGTTCAAGGAAGTCAGTATACCCATAAACGATGGGATTAGTAATGATAATGACAGGAATGCAGTCCCTTGCGATTCTAAAGCAGTCTTGGATCAACCCTTATCTGGTAAAAATGATAACACCCCTACAGAAATAGAAGAAAGATTAACCAAAAGTAAAACTAATAATGATTATGAATGTGAAAATCTATTTGAAAGAAATAAACCTGATGAATATAGCAGAGAATCTATGCGTAGATTAGATCATCTTGCTCAGATTTGTTGTGATAAGGAAGGGATTGGTTTTGAAAACCTATCGTTTTCAAGAAGGGTTATGAGGAGCATGTACAGTACTCATACGATTTTGGGTTCTATAGTTAATCAACAGGCTTCCTAGCCTACCGTTGTCAATATTGAAGATGACATCTCGTCAGCTATCCCTGATACAATTAACGTAAATAACCCTACTTTCGTACAGGGTAATGATGCCAAATCAGGCAAGGCCAAGGTTACTCAACCAGGTATAGATACGGGTATTACAGATCCTGAACTATCATCCAGCCAATATATTGACATCCCTATTTCTCCTCAGGTAACCAATGAAGATGAGACTCTGCAACATGTATTAGATAATGCATACCAGGATAAAATTATGGAGTTAAAGGGTAAACTCAAGCATTACCTATCCAGTACAGCGTTGTTAGAGGAGGAAAACAAAACATTTAGAGAAGAATTATTGGATTGGATCTGCAGATGGAAAGAGTTAAATGTTAAAAAGAATCAGTATAAAAACGTGAAGAGATCAGTAATTAGCACAAACCAGCACCTACTTGAGAAAATTGAAAAACAAAACGTAAAGATTGTCAAGTTAAAGGCTAAGTTGACTGAAGCACGAAGAGTTATCTCTCTTCAAAGTAGAACATGAAGGTTATTCTCATTTTCTTGGATCGTATTGGCTGTTAAACAGGTAATGACATGTATCTGGGATTTTATAGGCATGCGTTAAAAATCTTAGTTTATTCTGTTAAATTTATTATGAACAGGTTTAATGAGATTCTTTGTTGGTTGAATGCAGGTGGGTTTATCATCATTTCTCTACAGAATTTCAGGACATGGTTAATATGTTGGCACAGAGATGTGGCTGTTTGTTATGAGCTGGAATTTCAACAATTGCCAAGAATCTTCCAAGTTCCTGGACTCAGGCTAGTTGTGTTTTGTTTATAGTGATAGGTGTGATATAAGAGATTAGATTCTCTTTTTAGTTAAAAGAACCCTATGATACTGTATGTGCATTAATGGGGAAAATTGAATCATAGTAGTATATAAGTTAAGAGTTTTGATGAACTCGAGGATGGAGTGTTTGAAGAAAACGTACTGGAATTATATTTTGTTTGTGGTGTTTTGTTTATGTCTGAAGTTGAAACTTTGGATGTGAATACTACTGGACGTCCACAGACTGATACCATTTCTGGTATTTTTGTTTTGGATTATTATATATATATATTTCAGCGTATTATCTTCTTTCTTTATATTAACACAGTGTGCTTTGATATACTGATGTTTAATTATATTTTTTCACTTTATCAGCTCAAGATAGTATTTTGAATGAACATCTCATTATGATTATGTTTATTAGTATTTTTACTGTAAACTTAAGTTATAATGATATACTCTTCTGTTTGTTTAAAATTTCATTTGTATGTTGACAATTGTTAGAATAATCAAACCCATAGTATTACCCACTTAGACATTAATTCATTTATTTTTGTCTTATTTTCCTAGTTCATGAGTCCCACCATGTTCAAGTTGCTAATTGCCTATCCATAGAGGTCAAACTTTCCATCTTTGACTCATGTAGCGCTTGGGAAAGCCTTAGGAATCAAATATGCTTTATTCCTGGCCTCTTAGGCACCCTTCTGCTTTTTCTGCTTTGTTGACTGCTTTTTCAGTTTTTAAAGCACATAAGGAAAGCAAGGCTAGGTGAGGTGAACCTGTTTTATTCCCCTTTCATCCTCCACTCTTTCCTCCATGCAAAAGCATGTATGAGCTTCCATTTCACCACTCATTATCTTTCCCATGTGCCCTTGCCAATTCGTGAGCCTCATGACAGATTTGGGATCAGCTTTTTACACCTATGGGGGATTTGCCTATTTTGGGTAAGCCTGCTTTATGCTAGATTTGGATGCTTCCTCATGCATTCAATTTCTTCATGTATTCTATTTATTCAGCAGCCTATGATATTACAGGGTTGGCTATTGTACACTGAGTTAATATAATTTTGTGTTACAACTCCATTTTCAGTCTCCATTGTTGACAATTTTGCATGATCAATTGTAATTTGTTGTGAGTGAAATTAATCTATTGCTGGTCAGAATTTATACATGGTATCAGAGCTATTGTAGGTTGTTACTCTCCTTCAAAAATTGTTTTGCAGGTTTGACATCAAGACTGGGAGTCTTCTACTGACAGCCGGGACAGATTTTCTAAAGCTATGGATTCACAGAAAACTATCCTCACTCCCTTCAACTTTTTTGAATGGAAAGCAGAGATGGAGATCTTTTTGAGAGCGAAATGCCTCTACAGGGTGACTATGGCTACAGAAGCAGAGCCCAATGCTGCTGCAGAGAATATCAAATGGCACAATCGAAGAGATGAGGCTTATGGCCTCCTATGTCTCAGTATTTCCTGAGACGTCCTTTTCCATCCTGATGGATTAACTTCACCGGATCAATTATGGGAGAAAATTTATGAACTCTTCAGAAAGACAGATGAGATGAGGGGACACCAGATCAAAAATGAGCTGATTTCCCTGAGTCTTAGTAATTTTGAATCACTGCAGCTATACTTCTCCAAGTTCAAAGCACTAGTTTTGCAGCTGAAACAGTGTGGTATTGAAAAGAAATATGATCATATCGTATTGGCCATCCTCTCGAAGCTAGGACCTGACTACTCAGTCTTTGTTTCGACCTTCTATGCCACAAAACTCACAGCTCGAACCTGGAAGATGCTCAGCCTTGCAGATTTCATGGAATCTCTCACACAAGAACAAGACAAGCTGGTGATGATGGGCACCATCAAACCATCCAAAGATCAAGATTTGATTGCTGGAGATTCGAAGGTGGATTCAAAAAGAAAGAAGAAAGCTAAAAATCCACCTGAGAAAGGAAGAGACAAGAAGCAGTCTCCAGAGGATCAACAAGGTCCCAAGAAAAATAACCAGAAGAAGAAAAACAAAGGTGAAATGAACGAGTGCTCATACTGTTCGAAGGGTAATCACACTAAAAGCTCTTGTATGAAAAAGCAGATTGATATGCTGACCAATCTCCTGGAGAAGAATGGCATCTCCCTTCCAGAAAGCTCAAAGAAGAGAGAAGGAGGATCAAGTTCTGATGACAGAGAGAGATTTCATGCTCTAGTTGCTGGCACATTAAGCTCACCCAGTTTTATCATAGATTCTGGAGCTTCAAGACACATGGTTTCGACTAAGGAGGCCTTCTCCTCACTGGACAAGTTGAAAGGACCATCTATTGTACTGGGATATGACTCTCTCACTGAAAGTAAAGGCAAAGGAAGGATAGAACTTGATCATGGTAACTTCAACAATGTGTTGTATGTCCCTGGTCTCACCTCCAACCTTCTATCAGTGTACCAGATGACCCACACTGGGTCTCCTAAGAAAGTCACATTCTCACCAGATGAAGTTGAGATCACAGAAATCTCAAGTGGAAGAATCATTGCAAAAGGAGTAGTGAATCATGCTCAAAAGGTATACATGTTTTCACACTTCCTGCCTTACTCAAACCACTACTACATTTTGACCAAAAATTCGACGGCTGTCATGTCGAATTTTTGACACTTGCATGTCGCATGTACGACACTTTGATTTTTTTTTAAGCGTCAAAAACTTGGCGTCGGTTTTTCGACACCTGATTACCCGTCGGTTAAGCGACACCTAAGTAACCATCGGTTAAAAAATAAGCGTCGGTTAAGCGACAGCTTTTCTTCGACGGTAGTGAAATTTTTTTAAGAAAATCTCATTCCTGCCACTGGATAAGCGACGGATATTAAGAAACAACGTCGCAAAAGTGACAGCTAGAAGCGTCGGATAAGCGACGGATAATAACATAAGCGTCGAAAGAGCGACAGCTAGAAGCGTCGGATAAGCGACGGATTTTAAGGCTAAGCGTCGGAAAAGCGACATCTCTGGAACCGTCGCTTAAGCGATGCTTGTGACTGTTTTAAAAAAAAAAATATAAAAGCATGTGCAGTGTAGTATTGGTAAGGCGTTGTTCAAGCAATGCTCATCGTCTCCCTATCTTCTTCATCGTGTTCACTTCCACTTTCATCGCCTGAACCTTCATCTGAATATGAAGCCAGGTTTGCTTCTATGCTAGATGCATCAAAGTCTTCATGTAAGTCATTACAAGCACCCGATTCTGTGAATTCTTGGACTCCTTTTCCCTTGTATAACTTTCCAGTATGTTCTTCCTTCCTAATCACATCTCCTGAATCCTTGGTAGAAGAGTTATCATTTATTTTACCTTGTAAGCACTTATTTGCTAACACTCTTAAACATAAAAATTTATTGTTTCCTTTTCCTTCAATAGCGAAGACGTCATGCATATTTTCTATCAAATTAACTAATTTATAAGAACCATACTCTTCTAGAAATAAAGGTCTCCCAAAGACCTTACGATACTCAGATGGAGCACGTGTAAGAAGCAAACTTCCTCCATATGTATTGATAAGGTGGACAATCTGTCTCTTCAATCCTTGAATGTCACCAAGTTGCACCCAGAAATACGAAGCGTGTCCTGCAATTGTGTCATTTGAAGGCATTCCATGTTGACCGGAATCTGTTACAGATAATGCCTGCATGGGTTTATTAAGAACAGATGAATTGACACTAGCTGTTTGATTCCTTTGCAGTGTAGAAGATTTACTTGGATACAAAGCTAGAGCCATTGAAACAGGAGCTGGATATTGTGTTGCCTTTGAATGCATTCTCATATCATTATTGCTATTTTTTATGAAAGAATAAATTTGGTTTGAATTATTTTCAATGTTGTATCCATTATGGGAGACTCCTCTATACACAAGAGCTTCTTCATTTTTGGGATCATAATCACCACCTGAAAAACAACCAATGTGATAACCAACAAAATTTGGTGCTCGAGGCAATAAGGATTTTGCTGGAACAAGGCCTTCCCCTCGAGCCAAACTTGGCCAATCCCAAACAAATCGACCAGCATTGCGTAGTGCAGATGAGACACCCACTCCAGCTGGAATAGCAAGCACAACTGTATTGCCTCGTTGCCCCAGTTTGTGCAAAGCAGGAGAAAAGTCCACATCTCCTGAAATTAAAAAAATAGTAGAGGGAGGAGGATTATCAAGAGCAAATAAGAACATATCTACTAAAATGGATTTATCGGCTGCATCTTTCCTTCCATTGGGAACATCAATGAGGTTGACTCCAGTCTTTTGACAACATTCTCTCAGCCTTCGAGGAAAATTATTAAAATCTCCATATGATGAGAGAATAGTGACATCACCTTTAACCATAGGATGCAACCCAAGTGCCATCCTAATATTACCTGCTACATCCTCTGGACGAACTTCCCCAGGAACAGGGAAATTCTCAATGTCCCAAAGTATTGCCACAGGGCCTAGTAGTCCCCTAAATTGTTGGTTACCTGCTTGTGCTGATTCTACATCTAGCACATCCGGAACTTGATCTGATTGTCCTGGTATAAAATACATATTATATGAAGGCAAGCTGAAATCCATATTAATTTGTGAGAAAGATATTTATCCTGCATGTTGAAAAATGATTCATTGGTTAGAATTAAATCATATAACACAACCAGCAGTTCTCCTGTAGTTGAATTTCTGTAGTGAAAGATATGTACAATCTTAAGCACGATTTTCAGTACTTGTTAGGAGCAAAGAGCTAAAAATTCTATGCAGCCTAGAAGAGTAATAATTCTACACCTTAAAATCACAAATAATTCCATTTCAATATTTTCCCTAAGTTAAGATTGCACATGATATAACAGTCTTCATGAAAATATTGCCAATAATAAA
>LPNX010945941.1:131948-209753 GCA_001517045.1 Pseudotsuga menziesii
CAATATTACCATTCGAATCTGCAAAGATCCAGTTCAGAAGCGGAGAACCAGACACATTGAGATTCACATGCACTACATCAGAGAGCTTGTGCATGATGGCACCATTCACCTACTCTTCTGTTCATCTTCAGAACAAGTAGCTGATATCTTCATCAAAGAATTTTGTGAGAAGACCTTCAGCAATCTCAAATCACTGCTGGGGATTGCTGATCATGCTGTCAAAGCATGAGTGGAGACAAGATTCTACAATTTTGTTTTACAGTCCATGTTTAAGGGAGGATTTTCCCAAGTTGGTTTTGCCTCTTTCCTTGGTTTATATGGACTTGCAGTATGTAAAGGGTGACTAAGCCTTGTTGCTAGGCCCTACATTTTTGCTTTATTGCTCATAAAGTCAGGCTTAAGGGGGGGTGTTAGAATAATCAAACCCATAGTATTACCCACTTAGACATTAATTCATTTATTTTTGTCTTATTTGCCTAGTTCATGAGTCCCACCATGTTCAAGTTGCTAATTGCCTATCCATAGAGGTCAAACTTGCCATCTTTGACTCATGTAGCGCTTGGGAAAGCCTTAGGAATCAAATCTGCTTTATTCCTGGCCTCCTAGGTGCCCTTCTTCTTTTTCTGCTTTGTTGACTGCTTTTTCAGTTTTTAAAGCACATAAGGAAAGCAAGACTAGGTGAGGTGAAGCTGTTTTATTCCCCTTTCATCCTCCACTCTTTCCTCCATGCAAAAGCATGTATGAGCTGCCATTTCACCACTCATTAGCTTGCCCATGCGCCCTTGCCAATTCGTGAGCCTCATGACAGATTTGGCATCAGCTTTTTTCACCTATGGGGGATTTGCCTATTTTGGGTAAGCCTGCTTTATGCTAGATTTGGATGCTTCCTCATGCATTCAATTTCTTCATGTATTATATTTATTCAGCGGCCTATGATATTACAGGTTTGGCTATTGTACACTGAGTTAATATAATTTTGTGTTACAGCTCCATTTTCAGTCTCCATTGTTGACAATTTTGCATGATCAATTGTAATTTGTTGTGAGTGAAATTAATCTATTGCTGGTCAGAATTTCTACAACAATGATTTTTAATAGACATTATCTTAAATTCAAATAGCTGTCTTGATGATTAATTATTAATCAATTTCAGAAAGTTAAAATTAATTGTTTATTTGCAGTTATTTTTCAGTTCTTTTGTCATATAACAGAGTGACTTATTATTCATGATTTAAATGTGTCTATTTGAATTATGCTTTAGTCTTTCTGTTCATCTTTTACTGATTAATAGTTAATATATTCTTTAAATATGCTCTAAGTTGAGATAGGACATATAGAATAGTTTAGGTTAAATTTTATTTTTGAAGTAGCTGAATTAACAATTGTTAAATCGATTTTCATACTTTGTATAAGTTGTATACTCTTAAAACTTCCCAAAAATCAAAGCCTTTACTTAAGAAAGAAACCATAGGACAGTTTAGATAGTTTAATTTAATCATTTAGGTAAAAATAACATTAGAATAGGTTAGATTTTGCTGGTTTTAATTTCTCCTTAAGAGAAAAACCAGCTGGTAGCAGGAACACAACCTTCGAGGTTTTGTTAATTCAAACACACCGGATGCTGCTTTAAGCTGATTGTGTGGAAAAAACCTCCTTATTGGCCTAGGTCAGAAAATAAGGCCAACAGGTACCCATGTAAGGTGGATCTTTACCACTCACATCATGCGACTTCTAGAGCAGCAAGAAGGTTCCGTGACATAATAGAGTGGGTTCGTACCTAAGGACATGGTGATATGGTCATAAGGTCATGCAAAATGCAAATGGTGGTGAAACCTAACCTATATGTCAGTTTAGTCATGATACCTAAGATCGGCACGAACGGGTCAATCCAATGGCTGAAACGACACTGTAAAAGGTCTTCTACATCACAAATTATGTCAAAAACGATCCAAAATGGTTAGAAAATGTCAAAACTATAGGAAAGGGGGTACAAATTTTCAAATATTTGAAATTTTTTCTATAAATAGTAAAAAATATAAATCATTTGAAACTTTTACCCATTTGAGCTCTGATTTTCAACTGCAAATTCCAAGAGATCTAGCCGGCGGAATTCACAACCATTTCTTCCAGGTATTTACTCATGCTCTCCTCTTGCATTTTGATATAATTTTTATAGATTTTCATGGTTAAATGAAGTTTTTAATCCATCCCAAAGTATGCGCTGCGGCCCACGCAGATATCGAGGTTTTTTCTGCATATAGGGCTAGCTATACGCAGAAAATGGCCTAAAAGCCATGTACATACGTGGTTGTTTTCAAAACAGTCATGTATGAGGCCGCGCATAAGGTTTTCAAGTAAACTAATGGATAATTTTGCAATTTATTTTGTATGATGGTGCTAGAATGGAGAGAGCATGAGCATGGTGAAGTGGAGGAAGCAGTAAGGGCCGACCTAATGGCTCAACAAGCTCTTCGTGCATGCAGACTCTACAAGTTTTGGTGTCTTGGTGGTTTGAGGGCCAAACCAAGACTGCTACAGATGCTGGTAGACTACTGGGATCCAGACTCAGAGTCCTTCCGTATTGATGGGATGTCCCTCACTATAGAGGTGGAGGACATATACTTTATCACCGGTCTTTCTAGACGAGGGGAGGTGGTGAACCTTCGTTCCCGAGGTGGGCCACGGGGTGGCCTGACTATCGATGAGTACATAGTTGTGTACTATTTTCCAGAAACTGAGAAGGTGGGGAGTCAAATCCCTATCAATGCTATACATGTGCTGGGCCTAAAGGCCATATTACTGACGCTAGGCAGGATAGCAATCTTAGCATCACTCCACCAGGCCTCGCGGCCTTTGATGTTCTATGCAGTGGAGTGCATGAGACCCATAGTCTATGACTGGAGTACGACACTACTGAGAAACATGAAACACCAGCTCAGTGAGTGTAAGGATGGCAGGGTACGAAACTTCGGGTTCAACAGTATTTTGAGCATGTTTTTCTTCGAGCGTGTTCTAGGATTGAGCCCTAGAGTGGATGTTCTTTTTCCACGGGGTTTGAGATTCGGCCCAATGACGTTGGGCAGATGCGATGCGTAGACTGGGGGGTGGTAGGGTGGCCAACCCATATCCAACCGACTTCTTTCCATGGTGGTGATGACAGATTGTTGCCATTGATGACTACCCCTATGGAAGGATATATTTCCGGGGGGATCCGGACATGCCATTGCCACGAGGATCGGCATATGGTGATATAGGTAACGAATCTCGACCCTCGCTCTTTTTAAAAATTTTGAGTTATTTAATTTTTTTTGTATTTTCTTGATTATATGGAAGCAAAAAACATGTTTTTGCATGACAATACATAGTGACATCTACCATTTGTGTGCATATGTGGGACCACGGTGGCCAGAGGGATTCCCTCGTCATAGACGGAGGGGAAGAGGAGATGACATCATGGGTGTGGATGCGGAGTGAACACTCCAGAGCATTCATACCAACTTTGTGAGACTAACTCATAGATTTCCCATGGTGCAAGTCGAGGACTTGCCTAAGGCCATGCAGCGATAGGTGGTGGGTGTACCACGCACATGGGTGCGTTTATTTCGACGGCTAGCTAGAGCTGTAGTGATGTTCCATGATCACAACCCTCTTCATCCTCCACAGTATTAGACACCTGGGAGTGTATTCATTTTTTACTACCATGTATTATATGATGGAGGATTAAAAAGCCCCACTTTTGTATCATGACACTATGTATTATCACATTTTTTGATATAAAGAGTTTATAGTGACCGGTTTATTTATTTACATGTGTAAAAATTGTGTTTGTGATTAATTATGAATGAAACAAATGCCAATCTAACACGTAGTTAGCATATGAGTTAGGAACTTGATTATTATTTCTTGGAATGTGTATATATGTAATACTGTCAAATTTTCGTTCTAACAATCTCACGCGTAAGAACCTTCTCAATAACGTCGGATCTCTAACATGGTACAAACCATTGAGCTGTGACACTACTAACTCCGAATCAAGACGTACCTCAAGAGATAGAACGCCATGTAGAATGGCATCCCGTAGAAGCTCAATAACGGTGCTATATTCAGCAACATTGTTGGAAGATGGTCGTAGACATACACCTCCTGAAGACAGTACCTAACCCATAGGAGTATAAATCACCCAAGCAACAAAGGTTGAGTGTTGAGTGTGACGGCTTGCACCATCCGTGAATCCTAGGTAGGTGGAAGATTCCCTTGACATCTGCCAAAAGAAATGGAAACTAATCACAAACCTGATCACAATAAGGAAAAGACCTAACTATGCAAAGCTATGCAATAATATACAACAAGCAGCCTTGGCTAAAGATCATGCATAGTATTTTTTAAGATAGAGCCCATTTCTAGGCTCCGCCAAAGTTGTTCCTTCGTAATCGACTAACTCATAGGAACCCTTCTCTAATACACACTTGACCATGTAAGGACCACGCCACATAGGATTAAACTTCCATGGCCCCAAGGGTTCTTTCGGTTGATCCCACAAAAGTACCAAGTCGCCTTCACTAAACACTCTTGGATGGACAGAATTATCGTACTGGACCTTAACGCGACGCTTATTAACCTCTAGAGCCACCAAGGCATCTCGACGCTGCTCATTAAGTTGCTCAAGGTGAACCAAACGCTCCTCCAAAGGTGAAGTGTCTGGTAAGAGTTCCAAAGCTAGCTTCAATGAAGGAATTTTGCATTCAACCAGAAATATCGACTCCACTCCATGCACAAGCTGATATGGAGAAAAACCAGTGGTAGTCTTAACCGCGGTTCGATATGCCCACAAAGCAGGATATAACATAATGTGCCAATTAGTCTTGCTATGTGCGATGGTTCGTTGGAGAATGGATTTGAGTGATTTATTCACTACCTCTACCTATCCATTTTTTTGGGGGTAGTAAGAAGAGGAGTGCTCTTGCTTATACCCTAACTTGGATGCCAACTCTTTCATCATACGGTTCTGAAAGTGTGAGCCATGGTCAGTGACAAGCTCTTTTAGAATCCCGAATCGAGTAATGATTTGGTTGAATACAAAGTGAGCGGCTGTCTCACCATCAGATTTTACGTAGGCATAGCCTCAGCCCATTTCGTGAAGTAATCCACAGCCACTATAATGTGATGGTGCCCCCTAGCTGAAGCTGGGCTGCAATCCATAAAATCGAGCCCCCACTTAGTGAAGGGACCGGTGGTGATAATGGGATGTAACGGGGCAGGTTTCGAGTGCATATTACATGCGAACACCTGGCAAGGGTGGCACCTCTTGACCGCATCAACACAATCTTTAAATATTGATGACTAGAAATAACCCGCTCTCAAAATATTTTGAGCTGTAGAAAGCCCAGATAAATGACCACCACACGCCCCTCCATGGAAATCATTCAACATAGCCTCAGCCTCGTCATGAGTTAAACAACGTCGTAAAATGGAATCTACCACATGGCGATACAAAGTATTTTCCACTATAAGGTAGTTCTTCGAGACGTGACGTAATCGTCGTCGTTCATCTCGCGAGAGGTGAGTAGGGGTCCTCTGTGTTTGCAGATATACTATGATATCCCCGTACCATGGGTCTAGCATAGAGATTAAGAAGATGTGTTCATCAACAAACGTATCTTCACATACCAACTCCTCGGTCTCACTTGAAAAGTCCTATATGAGCTCTACAAAGACTAAAGACTTCTTCGATTTTTCCGAAACAAACTCGAGATCAAATTCTTGCAGAATGACAATCCATTTATTATACTTTCCTCCGATCATCCTTCGTGTGAGGAAGAACTGAAACGGATTGACATGGGCCACAACCAAGGTCTGGCGAAGGAGAATATAATGTCTCAAATGTTGAACCGCATGTACGGTAGCTAAATCAAGCTTCTCGACATGAGAATAACTAATCTCTGCGTCAATAAGGTTTTGTCTTAGATAATATATGACATGCTCTTGGAGCTCCTCATCCTCTTGAACCAAAACCATACCAATCGTCTCTAAATATGCGGCCACATATAATAAGAAATCATGGCTATAATCTGGAGGACTTGTCACTGGGGCTGATGCTAGGGCTCACTTGAGTGCATCGAAGGACTCCTGGGCTCGCTCATCCCATTTAAAGGGAGTGTCCTTCTTCAAGAGACACATAAATCTTCTAGTCAAATTCGCAAAGTTGACGACAAATATTCGTAAGAAGTTTGTCGTGCCTTGCAAACACTGAAGATGATGAATATTCTTCGGGGGAGACAACTGAAGTATTGCCTCAACCTTCAAAGGGTCGACTCTTATACCCTCCTTCGAAACGATGAATCCTAACAAATGACCTAACTTCACACAAAGATGCACTTATGAGGATTTAATCTAACTGAATAGTTCCAGCATCTTTCGAATACCAATCTCAAGTGATAGGGATGACACATTCTCATACAAGAATGAGCAGCGATGTCATCCAAAAATACTTCAATAATAGACTTGAGATCGTGGAAGATCAAGGTCATCGCCCACTGAAACATAGCTCCGGCGTTTTTAAGGCCGAAAGGAATTTTCCAATATGCAAACGTTTCCCAAGGACAAATAAATGCAGTCTTGTGTTGGTCCTCAGGTTTAATTTGTATCTGATTATACCCGGAAAAGTCATCCATGAAGGAGAACACTTCGCTACCTGCACACTCATCCAAAATCTGATCTATAAATGGTGTGGGGAAGTTATCCTTAGGACAGGCACGATTCAAATCGTGGAAATCAGTGCATATGCGGATCGCTCTCTACTTCGTATCCACCAGAACGGGGTTTGAAACCCACTCCATCAAGGGAACAGGATAGATGAAACCGGATTTCAACAGCTTCTCTATCTCTACCTTAATGGCAGGTGCTTTCCTAGGATTCATGACGTGTAAACGCTGTCGAACAGGCTTAGTGTTGGGGTAAGTCTTAATCTCATGTTCGACAATTTGAGGGTCAATACCTGGAATCTCATCGTAAGACCAAGAAAAAATATCACATGATTCCTTGAATAGCTCGGTATATTCCAGAATCTCAGCATGGGAACAATCCGCCCCAATGTAGACATTATCTATTGTGCCAATATTGTGAGAAATGTTGATAGGAATCGTTGATGATATGTTCGCCATGTTTCCATTAGCCATCGAACCAGGAGAGCTTAATGGAACCATAGGCCTACCAACTTTCTGACTAAGAATCTCCCTATAATCCTCATGCTCCAAACGGTCAAGCTCTGGAAGAAAGTACGATATATGATGAAGTTCCTCCCATGGTGGCTCAACTCCCGACATAGCCTCGATAATCGCTTCATCTGAAGGGAAAACCGTATCAAGGTAGTCGTGGGCATGAGAAGACTGTACTGCCCATGACGGCAGCACATAGGGGTCTTCCTTTTTCGTCCGTGAAGAGGAAGAACGAAGCTCTGCAACACTCTTGAGATTAGCATGATAAGCTATCATGGCTGTAGGCAATGGCGCGCTCATCTCGACAGGCTCACTCGAAGTACTCGATGAAGGAAGAATCCAAGGATCTTCCATATGGGTCATGCGAAAAGACACCGAGGTCGTAGACATTGAAGCCTCATCGGAACAAGATCCTATCATGAGGATCGGTGCAGGACAACTAAATATTCCCATGAGGGATGGATACATGCCTACACCCACACTCCCAGTTGCCGGCTGAGAGTGCTCAACGATTGGGATCGAATCTCCCGAAGATGCAGTAACAGACGGATTCTTGAATGTCATTTAATCAATCGTTACAATATTCCAGTTATGTGGAAAGCATACAACACGGAAAAAGGAAGAAGCAACGACTTGCACACTATACATCTAGTTCCTACCCAGTAGGAGATTATAGTCAAGGGGTGCATCAACCACCTCAACCTCTATCTCAATGGTCTTCCCCCCCAAATGGAATTTAAGGGAAGGAAGGATACCGTGCAGCCTAAAAGATCTCCCATCAAAAGCAGTTAACATAGTCACTGATTTAAACAGCTCAGGAGAACCGAGACCCTTCCAATAGGCCAAAGACATCACAAAAGCAGCAGCTCCCTCGTCAATCATAGAACGTTTGACGGTCATACCAAGACATTATATGTGCACCAAAAGAGACACATAGTAGGGAAAGCGAGGATGATGTCCTGCGGTTTCAAATTTGATGATAGAGGAAGAATCATCATCGTTCACACCAAGAGCAAAAAGCAACGCCTTCCTTTGCAAAGGACAACTCTGAAGCACTTCCAATGTAGACATAACACAAGGAGTATGGCCCAAATCCTCGACAATTGAATAATTCTGGGCGGCTTGGGCATTTGGATTATGCCCCGAATTCTTAAGGACTCCCTTAGGAATGCGAGGTGCAGCCTCAGGTTTATCCGCAGGTTTCTCAGTGCGTAAAGGAGTTCCTGGTGGATCAAGTTCTTTACCTAGGCTGGGTTGTGATGAACTATAATATTTCGCACGAGTCACAACCTTAGCAGCATGGACCATTTTAATGCACCCACGACCACTACCCTCTGGTGGATCATCATCACTAGACTGGTCATGGGACTTCGAGTTCATATTCTGGTTATGCGGTAAAGGGTTCGTTAGCATAGCTGGGCCTTGTGCTAAGAATCTCGAAGCTTCATCAATCCAAGGGCACAAGTAAGTGAGGTGATCTTCCTTACAAATATTGCAAGGGAATTTAACCTTACATTTCGCTTGCTTGTCCCCCCCAACATTTCTATCGTTCTTGTCATTATTTTTAGCATTCTCATTCTTATTCCCACCCTTTCGATTATTATTTTTACCCTTCTTTCTATTCCGTTCGGGCTGCTGGTTACCCTTCTGGTCCGACAATTTCACAGAAAGTACATTCGTCGTTTGGGCAGGCTGAGATGAAGCCGTAGCTTGTCTTGAAGCAGATTGGTTGATTGAGAATTTACTAGCTTGTTTTGCAACCGAATCTGCAGGTTTCGCACTTGCACAACCCATAATGCCATCGACATGTGGTCCAGGTTTGACTTTGGGATCGAAACTGGAACAAGGAGCATTGGGAATAATCTCATACAACAAAACAGACTGAGCATAGATCAAGTCCAGTTCCTGTGCCCTAAATATTTCTTGTTCCTCATTCTGCACTCTGGATGTGGAAACATCCTTCCGATATATGGCAATAATGACTTGAGGAACCACTCAAGAAGGAACTCCAGCAGTATAAAGGCTTTAATTAATCTCTTCCATTTATGCCACTCCTAAATATGATCAGAAATATGGGTGGCTTTATCTTACCGAAATGTCGTCAAGAGTTCATTATCAACGTCATAGTGCACTGGTAGCTGGAAGTGATTAAGAAAAGTCATCACAAGATCGTCGAACAAAGTAAAAGCACCCCAAGGTAACTCTATATACCATTTCACAGCAGGCCCTGTGAGGGTGCGTTGAAATAGTCTCAAATGGACTGATTCCTAATGTAACGAATTCGAAGAGCACCATAGGTGAAACGTAGTAACGTGTTCCCTCGGATCCTCTCCTGGTTTGCCTTCGAACTTAGGTATGTCCAAAGGAAGCTTGGTAGGGACAGCTGGCCAAGCCGGGTCATGAGCCACAGGATCGTTCGTAAGTCTCGATAAGTCAGAAAGATTAAGCATCGCGAGGAAAGGGAGCCTAGGATGATGAGGTCGATGGACCATTCCCTGATTCATATAGGGTTGATGACCACCATGGCCTTGGCCATAGTTTCCTCCTCCTATCTGACCCGTATAGGGTGGTGTGGAAGTACCATAGTATGGTGAACCCTGGCTAGTAGGAGCTACAAAGCCATAATTAGGAGAGTAAGCAGGTTGTTGATATCCGCCTCCATAAGGTGAGGAAAACTGTCCATACTGTGTCCCATGATAAGGTCCATAGGTCATCACATGCGATGTCCCATGAGACACTCTGTAGGTAGGAAGATACGCTCCGAAAGTAGGGATATAAGCCCCAGAAGTAGCAAGATGACTTCTAGAAGCATGAACATACCCTCCCGATGTAGTGGGCGGTATGTGGGCTTGAGACACACCTGGTCTAGTAACCGCAGTATGTACCTGACTCGTAGCCATATATCGGTTCGAAGGACCACGTGAATAAGGTCGAGGATGCACATTTGAAGAACTAGGGGTCGAGGATGAAGGAATCTGAGTAATAAGATATGTATTACCACCTATCGTCACTCGTCTCGGATCTGGTATCCTAATCGGATCACTAACCCTAGACCTAGGAGGGAGATATGATGTAGCTTCCACCACTAGGATGGAAGGTGCAATCTGACTAGTGCTCCCAAACCTCTCCACATGGTAAGGAATGAGAGTGCCCCCAGGCATAGTGCTAGGCTCAAAATCATATTCGACATGAAATGTCAAATCATATATAGGGAAACCAGACGTAGCATAACTACCGTAGCTAGTAGTGGCGGGTTCGAAATGAGTCTCGGCGTCCTCCGGCATGCCATACCGGTAACGCGTCAATGGGGGATCAGCCCTAGAGTGAGTAGGTCTATCATGTATCACTCCTATCTCATAAATCACAGGACCTAACTCAGCTAAGTCAGGTGAAGGATCATAAGTCGGTGTAAATTCCCCATCGTCTACACAAATGGGAGGATGTGGATCAGGAATACCTTCTGAAGAATCCCCCATGGTGTTGAATCAATGTGTGACATAGTCCGCTTAGACTGTCTAGGTTTCTCTCCCAAAGGAGGAGGAGAAGTAGAAGGTGAAAGTCCTGCTAAACGATGAGAATGGCGCGGAACCACACTCAAATCCACAATGACTCAAAAAATAGCAAAGACTCTCTATTTACATAAACCCTAGGCCAACTATCATGCACAGAGCAATCACTAATAAAATCTAAATCCAAATGCAAGCAAACAAGGGCTGGATAAGTGAGCTCCCAAATGAAGCAGGTATGTCTCGCCTAGGAGAGGCTTGAGACTCCCATACACAACAAGCGGAGGTACGTAACCAATTATTGTGGCCCTCAGCTTCAACGCGTAAAGCGACTGTGCTGTCCGACCCCAACCTGGTTCGGACACATGCAAAATAACCTCTACAAGTACCCCCTCGATATCCTAGGTAAGGCCACTAAGGTCACCTCAATATACTCAATGCTCAGGCGGACAGTCACAGGTGGGATTGACCGTATGGGTAGGGTAGCAAAGCCCAAAACTCTAGAAAGAGCCCCAAGATACGAATACAATCCTGGAAATATCTCCGGTGCTACTCAGTTATGACTAGGGGTCATCCCAATCAATAACTTCTCACACTGCCTCGTGCTTAACTCCCTTTTGAGAGGAGGATCCTGAGAACACTAGTTATACCAAGGATTTCACACACTCACCTGGACAGACACCTAGATGACGATTGTTTAGTGATCTTGGAGAAGTGACTTACAATGAACTATTCCAAGATCCTAAACCCTAAGCTTGTTGGTGCACCCTAGAAAAGAAAAGAGTGTAATTCATTTTATTTAGCGTTGATTTTAGTTGTCTTTATTACTCAAAAATAGGATATGGTCGTGCAACTAGTGGTGTTATGACGCAACAGGAAGTAAAATGCACACCTAACAATCAATGCAAATGCATTGTGTCCATGAAAACAGGGTATGCTACTATGTGAAATGAGCAATTCTTCTTCAAATGATGAATGCAAATTTTTCCTATATGAAGTCCTAACTAGTACTCCAAAGCAAATCTATCTAGTGCAAGTACAATGCAAAGTGCAAAATGCAATGCATGATGATAAGCAAATGTTTTTGGATTTTTTGAAAATAAAAGAGATGTAAAAAGCAAAAGAATGATTCTACGACCCCTAGACTCTGCAAGCATATGCAAATAGCACTCAACAGCACTCACGCAAAGCACTAAGGTAAAACAACTCTAATGCACTAATCTCAAACAAAAAATCGAAAATGCCATGACAAGAACTTTCCTCAAAAAAAAAAATCAGGCTAAAAAAAAACATTTCCGGTCAAGAACAGAGGTCAAAATAGACTCAGGCAGTGTCAAAGGAGACTCAACAACTAACAAGATTCACCCAGCAACCAATTATCTTCCACAAAAAGCTAAAACCAAAGGTATACGCAACTGTTTGCAGTAAACCCATGTGTATACGCGGAAATCACAGAGGAAACCGCATGTATACGTGACTGTAAATAAAAAACCCACGTACAGAAAGAAAAAGGTGCATAAAATCAAGGCAAACAGACAGGCTAAGACAAACTTCACACCAATCAGACTCTACCAGGCGTACATGCCCCCAGACCTGACATAGAAACAAGAGAGAAAGAGCAATTCAAATACATTGAATGCCGAGAAAACAACCCCTGAAGGACAACTACTAGGAACTCCCCAGCGGAGTCACCAATTCTGTTATGGAGAGAAATTCCTATGGCTTGGGGTACCACAACAGACATCTTGACTCCAGAAATCAATCTTTCCCAATATGCAATAGAAATAAAATGTCTAACACTAAAGGATCAAACCTCATACCATATTCCAGACGGTTGAAGTAGATCCCCATTGAGCTTTCCAATCTTCAGCTTGAATTGCTATATTACTTCCTCAACAACAAGTAAACAATACAAGCATTCTATATATCATGGTGTTAGATCTATTCTAGCATATATAATCAATAATGTAAAAGCATTTGACATGATCCCATGGATAAAATATTCATTCAAATACACATCATTGGATAGGAAAAGATATTTCTATTAATATAAATCAGAGATTACAAGATACAACCTCTGACGGCACGTCTACGAACCGGAGAAACTGAATCCCCCACTTGGGCCTCCACCACTTCAATCCTCCATCTCTCGATAGCAAGCTCACAAGAAAAAGGAAAGCTTGGGAAGAACACAAAAGTGCTCCAAGGGACAAAGGGATGCAGACTCAAGCATAAGTTCCGGCAACATTGGACTATAGTTTCGTTGCTCTCAATTCTCTCTTATTCCTTCAATGTACCAAGGGGTTCCTTATATAGCTTTTCAAAGGGGTAATGAAAGGTCAAATCCGAGCGATCTCAAGGCATATGGAAGGCCAGGAGTCAAATGATTCGGATCCATGTCAAGGAAAACTCCAAAAGGATTTGGATTATTTACACATCCCGATTTACGCAGTTTTAGTGGTCAACTCCGCGTATGTACGCGCTTATAAGGTTAAAAGTCACGTATAGCATTTTTCATGTGTTTTTAGGGATGATCAAGGAAACATCAAAGGACAAAAAATGGTCCATAGGGGCTAAGGAGTCTGCAGCGGGACAAGGGAAGGCCATACATAGTGTGATTCACCTAGAGTGGTGAAATCTGCCATAACACCCTTGCATACCATGTGGCATCATTCCACGTCACCTACATCATATGTAAACATACAAATGGAACAAAACTTAAGAACAATTAATAATTACCTACCATTATAACAAGTAGACTATAATTTTATTAATAAATCAATATAGAATAGATATAACTGCATACCTCATACACTTCAATGTCATTGATCATATTCTTCATCTAAGTCCACATCTGTATCAACTGAACTAGATCCAACATTGTTTGATTGTTGAATATTTGTTTGTGTGATTCATGTTCGAGTCTCAAAACCCTCTCATACCAGAAACACACATGTCTACTATAACCAAGTCAAATTTCAGTCCATACAATTATAGATTGAAAAAAATCAACGTTGGCCCCATTCACATGTCACTTATTATATGCAGGGTCAAGTACATGATCACCTAAAGTGTCAATCATGTTTGATTCTGGAAACCCTCCCACGGTGTCAATGCGTGCATTTAGTCTAACCATGCCAAATTTCAGTCCAAGAAAGCACAAATTTTTAAAAAATCAATGTTTGCCCCGTGCAGTACATCGTCAAGCACGCCATTTGGGTTATCATGATAATTGTGCATTTACTTACTAATATCCTCTTTGTTTTTATAATAATTTAATATCATCTAATGAACAGGGCCAACCACATGAAGGTGAAAGCTATTATGGCACCTACCCCCTTTCACATCACTCTCAATTCCCTATAACCAGACAAAATCTATGTAAAACAAAATTTTATTTTTTGTCATACAGAAGAAGAAATATCTCTAATTATAACAAATATTCCAACATACAATGAAAGTGCAGAAAACACTAAGAAACAATTAATTTATACGTCCCAATAAAATTCAATAATTTTATAGCAATATTAAATCAAATTATATAGAGTAGATATATTAAGGCATGCCTCATACACTTCAATGGAATTCATCATGTCTTCTTCATCCAGGTCATCATCTGTATCATCTGATAAATAGTCAACATTGTAAGGATTGGCCATATCATCATTGTCATCGATGTCAGTTACAATCATCATGTTATCGTCGATATCATCTTCATGGACATTGTCAGCTACATCATTTGATTCAACTAATTCTTCGACATATTCTTCGGGAACATGATCATCTTCAACATCATCTTCTTCTTCAATACCCTCTTCATTACCTTCCTCTACGTTATACTTTACTGGCCTTCCCCTTGGATCGTGTCTCACAACAAATGGCCAACCCCCTCTACCTAGAACCTCATAGTAAAATACCTATTCGCATTGGCTTGGAAGAACATATGGCTTCATTCCCAGCTCAAACAACCTTTGATTAACCATGGTAAATCCATTACAATTTCCAATAATAGTTTCATCGGTATCACGTTGATTCAATCATAACCTGTACCATTTGACAACGAGCTGAACTACCTTGAAGGAGTTAAAGTGACACTGAATCATATCTTCCAAATACCCATAGTATCGATTTTATGATAGTTTTGGATGTCTGTCACTTCTAGAGGAAACATTGGTCACCTCAAAGACTGCAGATATCCCACAATCTAATGTTTTCTTCATTTCATCCAATTTTTTGATGCGATGTTTCGATCCATTGCACCACATAGCATTAAGGTGTTTTACCTACAACAGGACATACACATAAATATTACATCATGATGATCCATTTATGATTAACTGCATGTTTATACCCTACAGGGAAAAAATCAATGTGTACATCAATATGTTTGCAAAAATAAAAATAGTGTGGTTGATTAATATGTTTTCCTGCTTATATTTTAAACCATGTGCTAAATCGATTTCCCTCTGTGTAATATTGGTATCTCGATTGAGATGTTTTGTTTTAACTAATGAAGCCACGCCTTCCCATGATATTCCATGACCATATTTTTCGCATCGTTTAATCCATACCTTCATCCAGTAAATATTGTTTGCGATGATAAATAATGTGCATCCCACTCTCAACCAACTGTTTGATAAAAATAAAATTAAAATTCAACACAAATGTATATTCACTTAACAAAGTATACACTTTTAATTGATGCATATTGAATATTAAAAATAGAATATATATGATATATACATAAAAATAAATAGTCAAATTTATTATATTAATTAATATCCACTAGCTAATAAATACCTTTCACCTTCGTCGATCTACCTTTCCCCTTCTAGTACTCCCCTTCAAAATTGTTATTGGAGTGCAGATCACAAATGCAACCTCAATTGAGCTTTGATGATAATTTATGAAGATATTTAGTAATATACATCATGTTTTGGTATACCATGTATCCCTCCATCATAGAACCCTCAGGACGTGCTCGCTACCTAACCAAACCCTTAAAAAATTTCAAGTTCCTCTTGACCATCCACATGAACCTTGAGTGTACAGATACACACAATTCAATCTCCTCAACTTGGTGTATGAGGTAGTGTTCTTCTACATTGAAAAATGATGAATATAGATGCTTCTTCATTTCACACATGAGACGAGGAATTTCTCTCCTCCAATACTTTATATCTTATTTATGGATTTTTTTAGATGACAACCATATACAAGTGATGCAAACCAACCACACGATTTAACAAAAACATACATTAAATTATATAACATGAATTAATGTACAAAAATCAAATATAGGTTCTACAATGAATTATACAAACACTAAGTGCATGCAAAAAATCCCTGCTTACCTCATGTATTTCCCAATATTATATATAACTTGTTTGACATTATTGTTGAAGATGTCCATGAGAGAGAGAGAGAGTGGTGGAACATACTATAACAATATACAAATCATTTCATTTTTTTAAAAAAAGTCTACAAAAAAAATACCAACAACATGCACTAGAATATCGTTAATAAAACAATAATTATATGCATACCATAAGAATTACCTTCATGAAGATATGCCAATCATGTGTTTTCACCTCCACAAAATCTCCTTTCTTTGTTATGATATTCTTCATGTTCACACAAAATCCAATGGAAAATTTAATTTTTCGCATGACTTCTTTTACCACATTACTTTGTTGATCTGTTAACATCCATGGAAGTGAGTTTATATTAATTTGGTCTCTCGTTCTATGAAATTGAATGATGTCTTTCATTGCATGGTTGGATTCTTGAATGTCATTGGAAATTTTGACAATTTTTTCTTTCTCACTCCCTCCATCCGATATTTTCCATAATGTTTCAGGCAATTTCTTTCCGATATGCATTGTATCAAATATATTAGCAATTCTTAGGTGCTCATAGTAGGGAAACCTATTGAATTGTTTAGGATAACCTTTCATTCCTTGTGGAATCCCATTAATCCCTTCATTATCAGGATGACCATCATGAATAATAGTTTAAAAATAAATTACATAAATCAATGTCAAGTACAATAAACAACACACAATAAACAAAATTTCATAACAAAACATATATGATGATTTATATGTAGCTTGACGATTTCTATTATATTGCAACTTCCATAGGTGAGGTGTGACCATTCTCTACAGTTTTAATGCAATCTCTTTCTTCCCATTAAACAAATGTATTTCAGTAGTTCAATACCTATGATTCTTAGAGAGGAAGTGCCTATACTCATCAAACACCTCCTTTCCTAAACTTTTGGAGCGACGAGATTTGATCTTAGGACTACAAACTCGACATGCAAATTTTCCCAGCTTTATCTGAAGACCTAAATATAGAGATGGATTATCTATGTCAATTATAATTATATCTAAAATGAATGGTTTATTAAAAGAACATGCGTGCATAATATATTAACTAGTTCACAAAAATAAATGCAATTTTAAAGTGAAGCTTATAATTACAAACCGAAAAAATGAGTTAACCCTGGGGAATCATGTATTGTAAATATAAGAATTGCATGGAATTAAATATCCTTTGTTTTATTTGTTTAGATACATCATACATAGTGATGTCATTCCATAACTTTAGTAGCTCATCAATAATAGGTTTTGATATATGCATTTGTATCTTTAACTTGGTACTTACCTGATTAATTTGAACATATAAAATATATAATTATTACAACCATTTAGATATATAAACCATGCACAAGAGAAAAATAAAATATATATATCTATGACATTATGCAACAAAATACGACAAACGAGGTGCCACTACATTAAAAAGAAAAAGTTGTAGACACGCACCTGGAATAATCATCGACAACATTATGTGCTCCCTATTTATTGACAACCATGGAGGAATGTTATTGTTAATAACAATAATATGCCACACTAAGTAAATGGATCTCATCTATGCAAATAGAGTAACACCATCTGCTGCCAAACAAATCCTAAGATTACGAGGTTCTTCCTTAAAGTGAGGCCATTTTTCCTCCATATCTCTTAAATGTAGAACCACTTACAGGAATTGAAATAATGGCATCTTGAATTCTGTTCCATTCATGGTAATCCATAAATTGTGCTATGGTTTTGCATATGAACAGTCATTACAAACGTGTAATAATGGGAATATAATGAAGAATCTTGCAAGGAACCTTTTTTGTTACTTGATTTGTTCGATATCCACTGATATGAAATGATGGATATTCAGTTTCAAATTCATGTTGATTATAATATATAACATGTTCATCGGGGGGTGTATGAATTGCGTCATACTGCATTCTAATTTCTTTCATGATGGAAGATAAACCTTGAAAAAAATATTTGGTGGTGGTAACAAAGATTCAGCCATCAATATATAACAAATAAAAATAAAAATCTAGTTAATATCTAAATATATAAACAATATTAATGAAACACGTATCATCCATATTAATTTGACTTATGAATTAACAATAATTTTAAATATGTGATCATATATATGTGATGGAATATATTACATACTTGACAATATATATGTGATGGAATATATTACATACTTTAACATCCGTGTGACTGATGTGTTTGAAAGTCCATTCATAACCTTAAAGTTCATTATCAACAATATAGCAAAGAGAATATTTGTGTTGGAGCCCTCGTAAACGGGTTTGTATGCCTTCCAAAGAAGAGGTAAATCATGAACACCATCAAATTCATCATTTTCATGATCATCGTCATCATAATCCATTATAACATCAAATGCATAATGGATCAATGTATTTGTACCATCATATTCAACTATGTTATTAGTATGCTTATCTTGTTCAATATGATCATTAACTTGTTCTCCATTATTCATAGCTCCATGTTCCTTCGATACTTGTTCTGAAAGCATGCCCTCTGGACGATATGTCGTATGATGTATTTCCTTTATAATTACATGAAACTGTCAATAGATATTAGTTAATATAATAAATATTAAAATAATACATACATTTACAAAAGCAACCAATATAAAAACATATATAATGCAAAACTTACAAATCGATGATATTCATGTCCCCCCTCAGCGTGTCCATGTTCCCTACAATGTTTTCTAGATATTGTGATCTTTATTATTCTCCTTTCAAACCCCTTTCATTGACTACATGGACAAAAAAATTTCCCATCACCCTTTCTTTTTAGTTCATCCCACAATATTGCAAGCAATTGTTGATTGTGTTCGTCTAGATAAGGAATATTGTTGTTTGACATTTTCTCATCAAGAGATTGAATGAAGATTATCGATCTTACAAAATCAATCTCCACACTTCACTATTTTGAATCACAAAAAATATTGAAATCATTGTGTATTCTTTTACAGAAACCAATATGTATGAAGAATATATTTTCTTCATATCGTCGCTTGTATAGAAAACATGTCGAAATGTTACCATAATTTATAGTTTATAAAATTTAAAATTCTTCACATATCCGACAATATTACCCTAGTTACCCTTACCGTGTATAAGTCGGATAATCGACGACAGTCATCAGATAATCGACAGTCGTCGGATTACCGACAATGTCATGTATCAAATAAAAAAACTTTAATCAAAATTCATAATTTTGAAGGTGAAATCTGATGAGATAGTCAATTTAGTTGGATTACATCGGATTTGTTCATCGAATTTTGGGTCCAAATTTTTTTGTTTGTTCCCAAAAGGGGCTTAGTAAATGTGCTGGAAATACTTCTCATTCATGGATATGAATAGGAGTTACACAACTCCCTTCCACACCATGTCTCAGATATAACTGACTAAGAACCTTGTAAATATTTACTACCTTACAATAAGCTCTATCTGGAGAAACATATTTTATGTGATATTTCTCAATCACTATACTATTCAGAATCCATATGTCCATGAAACTTACTTTCACTAACCGAGAAATGTTTGAATCGACATACACTTATACCAAGTAGGTAACACAATACATGCTTTCTTTTACATGTTTATGTACTGACTGCAAAGCATATAAGTGACCTTGGGACCTTTATAAGTATATCTAACATCTATGAGATCCTACAAATATGAATAATAATCCGATTTATGTTTCATGTGTGTGGTGATGGATTTACAATTCATTATTCTTGAATCCTTTCAAGAACTCTACTGAACATTTTTCCTCAACAAAAGAAAATATTATCTAATGACTATTACACTTCTAAAATTTAAAAATCATCCAAGAATATTATATATAGCTTCCTTCTTAGTATGAGCAGCATGCAAGTTTCTACATAGTAGGAGTTTAGTTAACTAGTTCCACTGGTTTTCCAAGAGCTAGCAAATCTAGCTTCTCCCTATCAACATCTAGGATGTGAGAATCATAATTTGATTCCTCCATCACAATTAATCATACTCCTATATATCTAACACATATATCAATATAAGTAAATATAAATAAACTTCCTTCGGGATTTTTTACAATTCACATAATAGTATTTAGGGCATCTATTATGTTTTCTTCCCTAGAAGCATAGGAACCTCCCAATATTTCCTCTTTCAGGATCATCCATTGGAATCACTCCATATTCATTTCATTGTTTTCTTGTAGATAAGGCAATATGAATTTTTATTACAATACAAAATATTCTAATGGTTAGAACGATTTCATACTTCATGAATTTTATTCACATAAATACTCTCCATATACTAATAATAATTTACACAGTTATGTAAAGATATGAACCGACTGTCTTAACATAACCAATTCTAATCTCATGTACTGATATGAAGCTCTATATCAGTCCTAAATCTTTCCAAAAATACATAATTTATGGAGGAAATATGCAATCCCATATTCATATCTCATGAAGCAAGCATGAAGCCTTCAATTTGATATATTGTGACCAATCATGCAATCAGATGTTCACAACTTATGAAACAAGAATGAATCCCTATATATCATGTCTTATGAAGGAAATTTTCAGACTTATATCAGTCCTATATAAGTTTATATCAGTCCTACATAAGTCTTATACCAGTCCTATATAAGTAGATATCAGTCCTAAAGTCTTATACCAGTCCTATATCATATCACATAATATGGACTCATGAGATCAACAACATGCTAATAGAAGACAAACAATAATGTATGTGCTCAACATATTATTACACACTTCCAAATCCCAGAGATACTGATCTCTATATCACTATATTCAAACATATTCAAAATCATATAGATCTGATATATAAAAGCGTGTAATAAGTACTTATCTTTTATTCTTCTGTGTGGACTCCATCTTGATTTCTTCCCCCTTTGGGAGAATACTAGATTCCTTCTTTATTCACTGGCACAAAACTTTGAAAAAATTTGCTACATGCACTCAGTAGTGAATCACTTCATGGAAATAAGGATCCAATGCTCATTGAATTGAATTATTTTATCCACTAAAGGAAATACTCTTTTTGATCATCTTCTCCCTCAGATGAATTATTTTGCGAAGGTTCACCTCCTTCTACATCGGTGGATGCATGAAACCTTTCTTAATTGTTATTTCTTGCATGTCACTCTCTTACAAAGTGGCCCTTATTTCCACAATATAATCATTTATCAAATTACTTCTTGAACTTCTTCTTCTTTTCATGAAATAACTTCTTTGATGATTTTGTCTCTTTCTTCATTCTTGTCGTGGGGGAAAGATTCTCCTCTTTAGTGACCATATATTTTCTTTTGATGTGCCCCTCTTCTTGAATTCAATCATGCCATAATATCTTGAATTTTTTCTACTTTTATCTTCCATATACTACTTGTAACAAAGTCTCCCATGAGGAAGTGTTGCAGCTGCAACGTTTGCCCAAATTTTAAAAAAATTTGGACCCTCCTTTTAATCTTATCTTGCCTAGATTTTCTTTTGATTGATGGACTCTGTTGTTTTCTGCTACAAATTTGGATCCTGTGAGGTTGAATTAAAGAAGCTAAATGACTATCTTTTGTTTGACTTGGTTTGAAGTTTTGGTTTTTCATCGAAAGTTTATTGGACTGTGAAGTGGGGCCGTAGTCATCTACGCAGCCGCCATTGCAGAAGGTTACTTATGAACTCCCCTGATGGACAGTCGTGTTTCTGCCGATAGTTTTATTCCCTTTGTTTTGTTTTAAAAGCTTTTAACTATCGACATTTTTTGTCTCATCACCGTCGGAGCATAAGTCCTTTGTGTGGCCGCCATTTCAGATGGCAGATTGCGAGCACTTCAATAGAAGCCCTTATTTTTTCCGATTCCGTGGTTTTCTTTTAAAATGATTTTTCTCTTTTCGCTATCGGAACTATGTTGGAATTTTAATCAAGGATTAGTCTTTTGCTTCGCCGATGCATGACCTTTGGTTGTTCCGATCGCCGACGTTCTTAGTTGCCGCGGAGTTCATAGTCTATTTGAATCCCATCATTGCAGCTCCAGAGCAGACTAACCATCCGACATGTTGTTTTTTTGTTCTCCAATGTTTCACTTGATTTTCACCAATGGTGACTAGTCTACGGAACCTTTGGTCCATGTAGCTTCCGTCGTTGCGGCTCTTTAGCGATCTAACCATCCGATGCTATAGTGAGTTCAAGGTTCGATGCTGCAAGTTTTAGTGCTTTATTTCATCATTTTTTATTGTGCTGCAGAACCCATAGTTCGTCCATTTCTCACCGTTGTGGCCCCTTAGGAGGCTAATTGCCCAATTCCTTAGTTGTTCGGCTATCCGATAGAAACGGTTTTCTGCCAATTATTTTTTCACCGAGGTCTATATATATGGGAAGGGTTATTATTTTATTTTTTATCTTTGTGAACTCATGTTTACTCTGTGTTAGTGCTCATAATGTACCCAGGTTGTAAAAGGTAAATCCCAAGGTAACAACAAAAACCACTTGAGAAAGAAATTGGCTTTTCTTTCCAAAGAGGGATCTCTCAAATACAGATTTAACAAGGCCAAATATAAATCAACACTCAAAGATTATATAAATGGTTGAAATGTTACACATAACCATTGGGCAATGGAGTCACATATACATAAAGATATCACAAAGACATATGCATGATATTTTATCAAAGGCAAGATAACCATTCAATCACAGTCATTCATTTAATTTCAGGTGGGGCAGAAGAGATAATGAGCAGTCCATTAATATAGAGAATCAAAAGATGAGTTCTATATCAACTTTAGCAGAAACATTCATAGAATATCTAAGACAATGATTAGAGCATAAATAATATGAATTCCAACCATTCAACACTATGTTCCAGATATGAAGAAAACAAAATGGAGTGAAACACTGGAAAAACAATCACAAAGGAAGGGAAATACAAACTGCAATGTAAACAACACGAGAATCTCTGATAACCACATGCATTTAGCTTTGTTATTCAAAAATATATGTCTTCAGAAAATATTCATCAACAAGATGGGTTCCAACCCCCATCACATAAAATAAATGCAATTATATAGATAAAATGATTTCTTCTTGCAAGAATATTTATAACCAAATAAACTGCTTAATCAAAGTCTTGTAACTATATTCCTAAATCCTAGGAATAAACTACTTGCTTCGATCCTAACATATTATTAAATTAAAATCAACTCGGTGACAAGGCCCATCCAAGCAGCTCCTTAGCGTGCAACACCTATTTTCATGAATGAAGGATGTACTTTGTCTTTCCAAATCTTTCTATGGATCTCCATTGCTCCGCGCTTGGAATACCATACTCAATCATCTCTCGAATAGACACCTCCAGCTGCATGTAGGCTTCATAAGACACTTTAGGCAACCCTCCCCTGATGATCAAGAATTTTTGTAATATCTCAAAATCTTCTGTCAGCTTATCTACGATGACTTTCCCTGTCATCCCTTTTTCCAAATCATCAAATTTAGAATGATCCATACGGCTTTGTACCATCAGGCTGTGATAATGCTCTTGAGAAAAAATCCATCCCTTGTCGTCCCAAAAGGAAGGAAGGCCATCTTCAAATAATTCTTTAAAAGCCTGTTTGAAGTCATTAACCTATGAGATCATTTCATCAGCTTTGTCTTGTACTGTTTTCATTAGATGGTGTTTATGAATAAACCTTTTGGCCCACAGTACCATTGCCACTCTGTCTTTGACTCCTATGTCATGCAATTTTTGGTATGTTAATAAATTTAATAAATTTAATGCATTCTGAGCTGTGCCAAGGGGTTTCCTCTCCATAGTTTGATTTACTAACTTTAGTCTTTGATAGGCCAAATTGATCAATATACTTTGATCATCAATGAAGTTCAAATACTTCCTGAACTTAGTAATTTCTATAGATAATGTATCCCAAATTATGTGCTTTGCTCCCTGGAGAGGACCCTTTCCTATGTTCCTTTCTTTCAATTCATTGAATTTCTTCTGTAGCTGACTTTTATCTTGCAATATCTTATTCTTATTTTCAGTTACTTTGTCCAGCTCAGATTTGACTTTTTCATTTTCCTCCTTTAATTCTCTTATCTCTTCATCTTTCAGGCTGACTTGGGACATGGGAACTAGTAATTCATCTACAGAAAAATCATTTAAAGGTTTTTCAATATTCACAATAGTTAAGTCCTCATCAGTGGGAGTCTGGCTCATTAGTTCCTCCATGATTTCTTTTTCTTCATTTTGATCCCTTTTCAGCAGTGAAATCTGTGCTATTAACTCGTTCCGTTCTGCTTTCCACTTATCCTTTTCTTCTTGTATTTTTATAGTCTTTCCTTTATACTCCATCATATATTGATGAATCCTGTCCTTTTACTCTTGTAATGCTAATAATTCGGATGATTGAACATGTTCTGTACTTGGGATCTTCAGCCTTTTCTTCAATACTTGGAGGGCATTGTCTTTTTCTTCTAGGAGTCTTTTGATTGCTTGGGTGTTACCTATTTCATTTCCTGAGTTTGTGAGGTCTGCTTGTAGCTTTTTTATTTGAATGGAATTAGCCTTATTTTCAACTTTCTCATGTTTTAACTGAACTTCCAATTTGTCTACCAAAACTTGTAATTTATTAACTCTCACCATAGCATGCAATAAATATGAATAAATAATGTCTCCTGTTTGTTTATGTAATTGTATTTTATCTGGTACACTAATCTTGTCTAACCTTACTTCCATTTTCGACATCTTCTTATCACTTACCATGGCCAATTTAAAAGTATTTCTTTCTATGTCCCGGGTAGAAATCAAAGAAGTTTTTGGATTGTTTAAACTTCTCACCCACGGGAGTAGATTCCTTGTTTCTTCTATGGACTACTTTTTCTTCTCCACATAACTAGTCATGAGTTGTTCTTTAGACTTGAAAACTGGGCCTGATTCTGTATTATCTACACCTTGAAAAGAAAATTGACTCACCTGTACAGACTTTGTAGAAACCAAAGAAACTCTTTTTAAATCATCTAAAATAATTTCACTTAAAACTTTATCATCTTGAAACAACTTGGAATTTTTATGTGAAACATCCTCATCTATCTGCATACTTTCAACTCCAGAAAAAATTCTTTGAACCAAAATATTAGAAACATCTGTCACTTGAGAGACTGCAACCGGTCTACTGCTTGTATTTTGATTAGATCCTGGAATTTCCATAAAGTGAAGCAAATTGGCTACTTCATTCAGACCTTCAATAACTTGATGGTCGAATGGATTATTTTTGTTTGCTTGTTTTCTCAGGGAAATTATATGATAAGGGTCATAATTTACCCTTTGCTCCCTTTGAAAATCCATGTTTTCCAACAATTTCTCTATGAACACCGGAGCACCTTTATTTTTAAAAATAAAAGAGCCAACTTTAAGAGGGAACTTGATATTGGAAGATATCTTAAAATACCCAAAGTGTTCTTCTTCTGCATGCACTCTCTGTCTCATATACTCCAATGCAAAAAATCTGGGAGTAAGGAAAGCAGGTAGCCTATAAGGCTCTCTAGTAAAACCATATATTCTCAAAATGGTGAAATCCTTATACAAAAACCAATCTCCAACCCTATCCTCAGGTGAGGATTGCATCATGCTTTTCATTTCTTTTAATACCTAGGGCAACACTTCATCAAACAACATCCTGTATATTTCTGACATGATAGAATTTGCAAATTCAAACATGTTGATTTGCTTGGGAAAATCTAAAGAGAATATGGTACTTAAGAACTACAATTCGGTGACATTCGAACATAGTAACATGTTCAGCAAATAATTTTGAAACTTAAAAAACTTGACTTTTGGAAACTCACTCAATTGGAGATGTATAGCTTCTGCTACATACTCGTCTAGACTGAAGACATGAATTGACTGAGACTCAGGACTCATTGAACTCATTTTTAATAGGAAGCCCAAGATGACTTCATTGATATGACAATCATCATCTAGACCCAAGACTTGACAGACTAAGGACACAACTAATTGAACTTCATCTTTGAAAATGTGGACAGGATATGGCAGAAAAAGACCATCTAGTGACTGACCTTCGTTCAAAATGCTAGACAAGAATTTGCAACGAACCTCAGTTTCACAATTTTTGTACACTTCAGCTAAAACGGACTTGTTTATAGGCTCACGAATATCGGGGTAGTTGTCGGGAAAGTTCAGGTTTTCACGAATGACCTTGGCTTCAATTTTACACAGTATCTGAGACATAGAATGACTTACAATAACTCTCTAAGAAGAAGAATAGTTAATTGCACACCACTCGGCAAAATCGAGAAAATGCAGGGTCTGCTCAATAGAAAAATGATACAAAAATGATTTACAAGCATTTATAATGTCATTACCATGTGAATTGTATTTCCATAATCTCTCTTTGTTGACTGATACACTTCCCACAGACAAGAAAGGATCACACACCCCTCTATCCCTGTCAACCAGGTATTCTTCTCTCTCGTCCAGAATACGGTTAAACCCTTGTAAATATTTCCCTTTATCCATAATACAGACAACAATGGTAGTTCGGTGGATGAATTTCGGGTATTCGGGACTTACCAGTTACTGTGGCCGCATATATTCGAGGTTGACTGTTAAAGGGTGGCGAGCGAGAAGTCCTTTTTATTTGTCCTGCGCAAATAAAAAATAGTTCTCCAAACAAGTCAACTTTACTTATATAGGAGCCCACTCCGGAGGCCCCCTTTAATGGTTTCCTCCAAACTGCTTTTTCCCGCGGAATGCACCACAAACTGCTATGTGTACCGTGGTTTCCATTCCGCTACCACCTTTTGTCTCCAACCATCGCACAACTTTCCACTCCGGATCTATCAACGATCGTCGATGCATTATACCTTTATTTCCCAGCCATAGGATGAGGCTACACATACCCATTCCACTGGGCTTCTCCGTTTTATCGAACGTGCAAGTTGACGGAGCGGGTTTCACGCTGATCATAGATTTTGTCGGGCTAGATTTGTGACCGTTGATCTTCATATCTTCTTGAATACCCCCGTATGTCCTTATCTTCCTCGCATCTTCATAAGGTGGACACGTTGTAAGCCGTCGATCTCCATTTCTTCGCTTTATGCTATTGGATCCCATCATAATTCATTGCTTATGCGCCCCTTATCACACTTTCACACTATTATATTTAACCAAAGTTCTCAAGAAACTATTATTTCTTCTTTACCATAGTTTCTTCGACCCTCTGCTAGGTAGAGGTGTTAACAACTGGCTCCATCTGGGGATGATATCCTCCCTATGAGGTATCAAAGAACTCGTAAACCAGGTGCCTATCTTTAATCTTTCATAATAGCTTCTAGAAAACTTGTCTTTTGTTTTTCGCAAATATATCTTTTTTATTTTTTAGAAAGGAATGGCACACCTCCTGAATCTTAGGGCCTTCACCACGGGCTTCAAACACATTCGGCCTACCATCCATATTGGTTTGTAAAGAAAAGTAAATATTTACAGGCTATAATACAAGTTTTACCCTCCTCCTCAGGACAAGTAATGCTTCAGATATCTTCCATTAACAGGGTTACTATCCTGAGGAACCCCATTCGGGTATTCTATCAGAAATGCATTTTGTCCTCTGTACCTAGCAACAACATAAGGACCTACCCACATAAGATCAAATTTCTCATGTTTGTCTTCTTTAGGAGCATCCCACTTCAAGACCAAATCATCAATCTAAAACTGCTCTTCTTTGATTCTTTTGTCCAAAGTATTTTTCATTTTTTCCTGATGTAACTACACCTTGTCATAATCCTTATTCCTTCGCTCTTCCAGCTCAATAATCTGATTTATCCTCCTTTGCATGTGATTTGGTTCTTCTTGTTGATCTTGGAAATATCTCATAACTGGAACACCTAAGGATGTTGGAAAAACAACTTCAATTCCATACACCAGTTGGAATGGAGACATGCCAATTGCCCTTTTGGTACTAATCCTGTCAGCCCATAGAGCATATTTGAGCTTGGTGTGCCATGATTTTTTATTATCTTCCAACAGCTTCTTGATGATCCTTACTAAGATTTTATTTGAAGATTTAGCTAACCCATTTCCCTACGGATAATATAAGTAAGTTGAATGATTGAGACTTATATGATATTTGTGACAGAAATCAATCATTTTCTTGGATTTAAAAGCAGCTGCATTGTCTATTACTATTATTTTGGGGCACCCGAATCGATCCAATATGTTTTCCTCAAGAAAATCCATGACTACAATTTTAGTGGCTCTTCTGGTGGGAATCGCTTCAATCCATTTTGTAAAATAATCTGTAGCTATCAGAATCCATTTGTGTTGTCTTGACGAATTTGGGTTTATTTTTCCAATAAAATCCAAACCCCACTGTTGGAAAGGATCTTCTATCGTTATTGGATTTAAAGGAAGAGGAAGTACTTTTCTCTTACCATAAAAAATCTGGCATTGATGACACTTGCTGGTTTCTTTATACACATCTGAAAATAATGTAGGCCAATATTAACCTGCTCTTAGAATTTTATTTGCAGTTACCTTCCAAGAATGATGTCCTCCACAATCTCCCTTATGAAATTCTTTGGTTGTTTGTTGAGCTTCATTTTCTAAAAGACAATTTAGTAACACTCCTCTGGGGTCTTTCCAATAAAGATACTGATTTATAATACAAAACTTGGCAGCTTTCAATTTTATGGATCTTTCCCTTGACTTACTCAATCCAACTGGTGCTTGTAAATTTCGAAGGACGTAAACAATATCGGAATACCATGGAGATGCTACAAAATCAGCCATTACCTCCACTTCTGTATCTAACTGGTTAGATTGGTGAGATAAAAAAATGATTTGTAAAGATTCACAATTTGAATTTGTCATCATTTTTGCTAATCCTTGGCCCTTAACCAGCTTAGTAGGCTTTATCTCTATGTCGTATTCCAGTAACATAGCTATCCATTTTTCCCTTCTGCCTTCTGGATCAGGTTGTGTCAAAATTCCTTTCACTGCAGCAGTCGAAACATGTGCGATTATATGTGAATGTAGAATATATAATCTGAAATACTTCAATGCTTTGACTAAAGAATACGCCTGTTTATCCATGATGTCATATTTTAATTCTCCATCCCTCAACATTTTTCTAAAGAATGCTATGGGCTGTTCCAAATTCTCATCATTCTTCTGCAATAAAATTGCTACTATGGTATACTCTGAAGCATATGAAAATACTGAGAAATCTTTGGTAAAATCTGGACTCACCAACACAGGAGAATCTGATATTGCTTTTTTTATTTCCCAAAAAGACTTTCTAGCTTCCACATTCCATTTTATCTCATGACCCTTCTTCAACATATTTGTGATATTCATCAAGATTTCAGCAAAACTTGGCACAAACCTTCTTAAAATATTCACCTCCCCCAAAAATGATTGTATCTCTTTCTTACTCCTTGGTTCACCTACTTTCAAAATTGCACTCTCTCTCTCAGGATCAATTTTTATTCCATCTTTAAATATTATATGGCCTAGCAACTTTCCTTCTTCCAACGCGAAATTGGACTTCTTTGGATTTAATGATATACCAAATTTCCTACACTTCATGAAAACTTTCGCTAAATGATGCAAATGTTCTCTGTCAGATTTTGAATAGACTGTGATGTCATCCATGTAAATTACCACAAAATTCCTAATTTCTCCTGCAAAAGCAATGTCTATAGCTCGCTGGAAAGTAGCTCCTGCATTCATTAGGCCAAAAGGCATCTTTGCATACATAAAAGTGCCCCAAGGTGTATTAAATGCATTTTTTTCTTGATCTTGAGGCAATACTTTGATTTGATTATAGCCAGAAAAACCATCCAACATTGAAATTCTCTCAGCTCCAACCACTTTCTGCAATATATGGTCCATCTTTGGCAAAGGATAATTGTCTTTCATAGAAACTTTATTTAAATTCCGGAAATCTATACACAGTCTTATTTCTCCGTTCTTCTTTCTAACAAGAACCAAATTTGTAACCCACTTTGAAAATCTTAGAGTTACAATTATCTTGGCATCAAATAACTTTTTAATTTCCTTCTCAATGATGGGAAGCAACTTAGGGTTTATCCTTCTGAGTTTCTGCTTGAAAGGCTTCTCCTCAGGCTTTATAGGAATAGTATGTTGTATGATAGATGTATCATACTCCTTAAGGTCTTCATAACTCCATGCAAATACATCTGTATATTTTTTCATTAATTTCACATATTCTTCCTTTTCTTTTTCAGGCAAACTCTTGGATAATTTTATAATCTTAGGATTCTCTTCAGTGCCAATATTCCCGTCTTCAACATCATTCTCAACAGGATTTACTTTAGGATTCTTAGCAACATCATTATGATCAAAAAGTTTTTCCAAAGGGATCAAACCTCTTGGTATGAAATTATTTTTTAATTGAATAATATCCTTTCCTCCCAAGGTTCTCTTTAGTTTTTCAGTGCCCTGTTTTTCTTTCTCAGGTTCTTCATCACCGTGAAAGGTCTCATCATCATTGTTTTCGGTGTCAATATGAGTATTTACAAATTCTCTTGATAGTTCTAAAAATATTCTGATCTGCATGTCGTCTTCAAAGACTTGCCAATATTTAGAATTATCGGGAATAGACGGCCTATTCACAATTTCCACCTGGTATTCCCTTTGACCAGCAACAGAGGTTTTAAATTTTCCAGCAGCCACCGCTAAAGAATTTTCCACAATATTTTCATGTCTGGACACTACCTGAATCGCGTGCTCTATAAAAAAGTTACCAATCATATCCCACACTTTGTTCCTATAAGCTCTCATTCGGGGATGCCTGGTTTGATAAATGTCATTCACTTGGTTTATCACCAATTCTGCATCTCCTAAAACTTTTATCCTTTGCGCTCCCAAATATTTCAAAGCATGCAACCCCAACAATAAAGCTTCATATTCTACTACATTATTGGTGCATTCAAATGTTAATTTATATGATAAAGCTTTGAAATCCCGAATGGGAGAGATTATATACACACCAGCCCCAGCACCTATTTTTGCAGCAGATCCATCAAAGTACATAGTCCACAAGCCTTCCCTTTTTTGTTTTTCCTCCAAAGCATCTTGTTCCATCATTTATTCTTTCTTATTTTCTTCAGACTTTTCCTGCAATGTGGCTTCTAACTCACATGGGACAGTATCATTAAAGATAATAGAAGACCCCAAATTAGTATCGACAACATATATATGATGAACTTCAAGTTTATCTTGATTGCTTACTACATAGGGAGTTCTTTTTTCACTATACAACCTTCTGCTCCCATCTTGAACAGGAATCATAGCATATGACATATCCATTTACAGACTACCTTTCAACTTTGAAGTCCAAGATCTTGACAACAATACCCCAAACTTAGGTGGAATATTTGCTACTACCACATCCATGACTATAGTTTTATATGGTAATTTATTCAGAGTCACTACCATAGATTCTTTGATCAAACCAAGGCATTTTACTCTTCTAGAATAGAAAGAATACAAATCTTTATATGGTCTTGTCACTTCCAGTCCCAAACTTTCAACTACTCCCTTCGGCATTAAGTTATGTGATGCTCCTGAGTCTAACATAGCATTGTGGACCACCATATCATGCACATTCAAACTCAAATAGAAAGGGGGGACTTCTTCATTTTCTAAATTTTCAACTTTTGACCCAAATGAAATAGTAGGATTATCATCATTCAACTCTAAAATATCAGATTGCAATTCTCCTTGACCTTTGACCATCTTTGTTATAGTATCTCTATATTCATTGTTTCTCAACAACTCGTTAAATGGAACAGAAATCTTTAACTTTGAAAGCTCATTTTTCAAATTAAAACCGGAACCAGCCCTTTCTACATCAACTGGGGCCACTTGCTTCATTCTTTTGTCTCTTTGTATCTCATTTTCAACTTCCTTATTTACAAGAGATTCTTTTTGTACTTCTTTTCCTTTTTCTACATTTAAGGAACTCGTGGAAAGTTGATTTGAATTTTCCTTCCCCTTATTTATGAAAACTTCCCTATTTCTCAATCTGATTTTCCTCTGCACATCATCCATAGCATGTAAATAACCCCTTTGATACTGCTCTGTCTCCCTTTCAAATTCCTCATTTTTACCTTCCTATTCAAACATGTTATGTTCTTCTTCAGTAAGATATATCTCTGAATCCAGTTCTCCAAAAAGATGAATTTCATTTTCAGTAGGGTCCTCTTCATCAGCAACATAATTCTCAGGAAATGGTGGTCGAATTTGTTGTTCTTCTTGATTTCTTGGGTTTCTCATGTCTCTCTGCTTATTTTGTGGAAGAACGGGGGGATTTGGTCTTCTAAAATTGGGATTCCTGATTTGAGGGTCATCTTGTTCTTTGTTGAATCCCCTATTATCCATAGTTAATTTGTCCATCAACTTTTCCATCGTCTTCAACATCATTTCAAATTTGATATCATTAGTAGAAGAGGAAGCAGAAGGAAAATTTTCTTCCTTTTTTCTCCTATCAATATCTCTATGTTTCATTTTTCCATTGGCCATGATATTTGCTTCCACTTCTAGAGCATCTGTAAACATTGCAGCAAGAGTCGCTAATTTTCTCTCTCTCAATGAGAATGAAAAATCATTGTCAAAGGCTCCAGCATAATGCAGTTTGGTAGTGGCCATAGAAGGTTTTATGTCTTCCGGAATAGAGTTATAAACCCTCATGAACCTGCTGGAAAATTCATGAACAGATTTTAAACCTCCCTTTTTGAGACTATTATATTGAGACAAGAGCTGTAAAGGATTTTGTTTATCATCCCACCTATCTAGAAATGCATTCTGGAAAGCCTAAAAATTCATTAGAGACCCATCTAGCAAATCTTCAAACCATTTCTTTGCCTCACCTAACAAACTTTGAGCAAATAACTGCATTTTAACATCTGGGTAATCAACTTCTTCTAGGTCGATGAAATCTTCAAACTTGGCAACATGTTGTTTTGCGGTTATGTCACCTTCTCCATCAAATAAAGAAATTCTTTGGGAATAATTGTGAGGAAGTTCATGTAATAAAGCGGGCAAATGCAAGGGAGCAAATCTGGCTGCCATTGGTCTAGGTGGGTTCAAAGGAACTAAACACTTTTGAGTATTTTGCACAGCAAATGTTTCAACTTTTGTAGTCTGTTGTAAATCTTTCCAGAGGGAATCCAGAAAATAAGATTCCAATCTACGAGAATTAAAATTAGTATTCTTAAAATCAAACTCAGACTTAGTTTTCAACAAACCCCTTCCAACATTAACTTCCCATTCTGGATCAATAGGAGAATCTTGAGAAGATGATGCACCAAACAAAGGAAAACCTATTTTTTCTTTATCTTTTCTCTTAAATAACTTTTTTCAGATATTCCAAACTTTTTAATACTTTGGTATCAGAATTACCTCGTGTGTGTCTTTTTGAAGCCAGAATGACTCCTTAAGATTTGAAATTTTTTTTACAATGGAGTTGCCAGGGAAAATATACAACCCTATTTTTACTGATAAAAATTCTTGTTTGCCCATAGAAATACTTCTTCAAGCTCTATCGTTCTCCCCAGGGAAAATGTGCACTTTCATTCCCTGGCAACAACGCCAATTTGTTAGCACTTAGAATGTACCCAGGTTGTAAAAGGTAAATCCCAAGGTAACAGCAAAAACCACTTTAAAAAGAAACTGGCTTTTCTTTCCAAAGAGGGATCTCTCAAATATAGATTTAACAAGGCCAGATATAAATCAACACTCAAAGATTATATAAATGGTTGAAACATTACACATAAACATTGGGAAATGGATTCACATATACATAAAGATATCACAAAGACATATGCATGATATTTTATCAAAGGCAAGATAACCATTCAATCACAGCCATTCATTTAATTTCAGGTGGGGCAGAAGAGATAATGAACAGTCCATCAATATAGAGCATAAAAAGATGAGTTCTATATCAAATTTAGAAGAAACATTCATATAATATCTGAGACAATGATCAGAGCATAAATAATATGAATTCCAACGATTCAACACTGTGTTCTAGATATGAAGAAAACAAAATGGAGTGAAACACTGGAAAAACAATCACAAAGGAAGGGAAATACAGACTGCAATGTAAACAGCACGAGAATCTGTGATAACTGCATGCATTCAGCTTTGTTATTCAAAAATATATGTCTTCAGAAAATATTCATCAACAAGATGGGTTCCAACCCCCATCACATAAAATAAATGCAATTATATAGATAAAATGATTTCTTCTTCCAGGAAGATTTATAACCGAATAACCTGCTTAATCAAAGTCTTGTAACTATATTCCTAACTCTTGGGAATAAACTACTTGCTTTGATCCTAACAGATTATTAAATTAAAATCAACTCAGTGACAAGGCCTGTCCAAGCAGCTCCTCACCGCGTAACACCTATTTTCATGAATGAAGGATGTACTTTGTCTTTCCAAATCTTTCTATGGCTCTCCACTGCTCCGTGCTTGGAATATCATACTCAATCATCTCCCGAATAGACACCTCTAGCTCCATGTAGGCTTCATAAGACACTTTAGGCAACTCTCCCCTGATGATTAGGAATTTAGAATGATCCATACGGCTTTGTACCAACAGGATGTGATAATGCTCTTGAGAAAACATCCGTATCTCCTCGTCCCAAAAGGAAGGAAGGCCATCTTCAAATAATTCTTTAAAAGTCTGTTTGAAGTCATTAACCCGTGAGATCATTTCATCAACTTTGTCTTGTACTGTTTTAATTAGATGGTGTTTATGAATAAACCTTTTGGCCCACAGTACCATTGTCATTCTGTCTTTGATTCCTATGTCATGTAATTTTTGGTATGTTAATGAATTTAAGAAATTTAATGCATTCTGAGCTGTGCCAAGGGGTTTCCTCTCCATAGTTTCATTTACTAACTTCAGTCTTTGATTGGCCAAATTGATCAATATGCTTTGATCATCAATGAAGTTCAAATACTGCCTGAACTTAGTAATTTCTATGGATAATGTATCCCAAATTATGTGCTTTGATCCCTGGAGAGGACCCTTTCCTATGTTCCTTTCTTTCAATTCATTGAATTTCTTCTCTAGCTGACTTTTATCTTGCAATATCTTATTCTTATTTTCAGTTACTTTGGCTAGCTCAGATTTGACTTTTTCATTTTCCTCCTTTAATTCTCTTATCTCTTCATCTTTTAGGATGACTTGGGACATGGGCACTAGTAAGTCATCTGCAGAAAAATCATTTAAATTTTTTTCAATATTCACAATAGTTAAGTCCTCATCAGTGGGAGTCTGGCTCATTAGTTCCTCCATGATTTCTTTTTCTTCATTTTGATCCCTTTTCAGCAGTGAAATTTGTGCTATTAACTCGTTATGTTCTGCTTGCCACTTATCCTTTTCTTCTTGTAATTTTACAGTCTTTCCTTTATACTCCATCATATCCTAATGGATCCTGTCCTTTTCCTCTTGTAATGCTAATAATTCGGATGATTGAACATGTTCTGTACTTGGGATCTTCAGCCTTTTCTTCAATACTTGGAGGGCGTTGTCTTTTTCTTCTAGGAGTCTTTTGATTGGCTGGGTGTTAACTGTTTCATTTCCTGAGTTTATGAGGTCTGCTTGTAGCTTTTTTATTTGAATGGAATTATCCTTATTTTCAACTTTCTCATGTTTTAACTGAACTTCCAATTTGTCTACCAAAACTTGTAATTTATTAACTCTCACCATAGCATGCAATAAATATTAATAAATAATGTCTCTTTTTTGTTTATGTAATTGTATTTTATCTGGTACACTAATCTTGTCTAACCTTACTTCCATTTCCGACATCTTCTTATCACTTACCATGTCCAATTTAAAAGTATTTCTTTCTACGTCCCGGGTAGAAATCATTTTTTTTTGGGGATTGTTTAAACTTCTCACCCGCGGGAGTAGATTCCTTGTTTCTTCTAGGGATTGCTTTTGCTTCTCCACATAGCTAGTCATGAGCTGTTCTTTAGACTTGAAAACTGGGCCTGATTTTGTATTATCTACACCTTCAAAAGAAAATTGACTCACCTGTACAGACTTTGTAGGAACCAAAGCAACTCTTTTTAAATCATCTGAAATAATTTCACTTAAAACTTTATCATCTTGAAACAACTTGGCCTTTTTATGTAAGACATCCTCATCTATCTGCATACATTCAACTCCAGAAAGACTTCTTTTAACCAAAATATTAGAAACATCTGTCACTTGAGAGACTGCAACCGATCTACTGCTTGTATTTTGATCAGATCCTAGAATTTCCATAAAGTGAAGCAAATTGGCTACTTCATTCAGACCTTCAATAGCTTGATGGTTGAATGGATTATTTTTGTTAGCTTGTTTTCTCAGGCAAAATTATATGATAAGGGTCATAATTTACCCTTTGCTCCCTTTGAAAATCCATGCTTTCCAACAATTTCTCTATGAACACCAGAGCACCTTTATTTTTAAAAATAAAAGAGCCAACTTTAAGAGGGAACTTGATATTGGAAGATTTCTTAAAAGCCCCAAAGTTTTCTTCTTCTGCATGCACTCTCTGTCTCATATACTCCAATGCAAAATATATGGGAGTAAGGAAAGCAGGTAGCCTATAAGGCTCTCCAGTAAAACCATATATTCTCAAAACGGTGAAATCCTTATACAAAAACCAATCTCCAACCCTATCCTCAGGTGAGGATTGCATCATGATTTTCATTTATTCTAATACCCGGGGAAACACTTCATCAAACAACATCTTGTATATTTCTGACATGATAGAATTTGAAAATTCAAGCATGTTGATTTGCTTGGGCAAATCTGAAGAGAATATGGTACTTGAGAATTGCAATTCGGTGACATTCAAACATAGTAACATGTTCAGCAAATAAGTTTGAAACTTAAAAAACCTGACTTTTGGAAACTCACTTAATTGGAGATGTATAGCTTCTGCTAGATACTCGTCTAGACTAAAGACATCAATTGACTGAGACTTAGGACTCATCGAACTTATTTTCAATATGAATCCCATTATGACTTCATTGATATGACAATCATCATCTAGACCCAAGACTTGATAGACTAACGACACGACTAATTGAACTTCATCTCTGAAAATGTGGACAAGATATGGCAGAAAAAAACCATCTAGTGACTGACCTTCGTTCAAAATGCTAGACAAGAATTTGCAATGAACCTCAGTTTCAGAATTTGTGTACACTTCAGCTAAAACGAACTCATTTACAGGCTCACGATTATCGGGGTAGTTGTCGAGCAAGTTCAGGTTTTCATGAATGACCTTGGCATAATTTTTACACAGTATCCTAAATGTAGAATGACTTACAATAACTCTCTGAGAAGAAGAATAGTTAACTGCACACCACTCGGAAAACTCGGGAAAATGCAGGGTCTCCTCAACAACAAAATGATACAAAAATGATTTACAAGCATTTAGAATGTCATTACCCCGTGAATTGTATTTCCATAATCTCTCTTTGCTGACTGATACACTTCCCATAGACAAGAAAGGATCACAGAGCCCTCTATCCCTATCAACTAGGTATTCTTCTCTCTCATCCAGAATACGGTTAAACCCTTGTAAATCTTTCCCTTTATCCATAATACAAACAACAATGGTAGTTTGGTAGATGAATTTCGGGTATTCAAGACTTACCAGTTACTGTGGCCGCATATATTCGAGGTTGACTGTTAAAGGGTGGCGAGCGAGCAGTCCTTTTCATTCGTCCGGTGCAAATAAAAAATATCTCTCCGAATAAGTCAACTTTACTTATATAGGAGCTCACTCTGGAGGCCCCCTTTAGCGGTTTCTGCCAAACTACTTTTGCCCGCGGAATGCAGCACAGACTGCCGTGTGTACTATGGTTTCCATTATGCTACCACCTTTTGTCTCCAACCATCGCTCAACTTTTCGTTTCGGATCCGTCAACGACCGTCGATGCCTTTTACCTTTATTTCCCAGCCGTCGGATGAGGCTACACGTACCCATTCCACTGGGATTCTCCGTTTTATCGAACGTGCGAGTTAACAGAGCGAGCTTCATCCTGATCGTAGATTTTGTCGAGCTAGATTTGTGACCGTTGATATTCATATCTCATTGAATACCCCCGTATGTCCTTATCTTCCTTGCATCTTCATAAGGTGGACACATTGTAAGCCGTCGATCTCCATTTCTTCGCTTTACACCGTTGGATCCCATGATAATTCATTGCTTACGCGCCCCTTATCACACTTTCACACTATTATATTTAACCAAAGTTCTCAAGCAACTATTATTTCTTCTTTATCATAGTTTCTTCGACCCTCTGCTAGGTAGAGGTGTTAACACTCTGTCCCTATCGAGTTGAAATGTCCGTCCGTTCCTAGCTATGAGGATCTCATTCGTGGGAGGCATTTCTGTGGAGTTTTTAGATTTCCTTGTCGACTGCACAGCTCGTCTGCCAGGTAGGCCAACCATGGTTTCCCCTTTTTGTTAAATTTATGAGTTTTTTGGGACCTAGGGTTTTGTCCTTTGGTTAGGTGTTCCTGCCATTGGTAGTTGGTCGTCTAAGTTTGATTTTGTATCCTTATGGCATGGAGTATTGGTTAGTTTCATAGCATTTATAGTGGGGGTCTGTTTTTCTTGAGCCGTTATGAGGATTCGAACCCGGTCCGAAGGTTTTGGTAGTTGTTGCAGACAAGTGTTACGCTATCTACACCAGTTTTTGTGGGTTTGTCTATGGCCATCTAGGGGAGGGGGAAGTTTCAGTTTCTTTCCATCATAGGAATTTGCCCTATTTTTTCTGAACGCCTGAGGGTTTTGTTTCACGCATTTTCGATTACTGAATATGAGGGTTTTTTATGGCGAATAATTGGATTGCAAATTCTGTGCAGAAGGACTTAGGATTTTTCATACTTAGCTTACAGAAGTTCTTTTGCTTGTTATTATTGATTTTGCATCAATATTCTGATAAGTTTAGCTGTTGAGAATATGGAAGAGGTAAATTTTTTATACAAAGTTTTCTTCATTCTTAGAGCATTGGTTGAAAGCTGCAATAGCCTAAGAGCATGTTTGGTTTATGACAGGGCAACTTCTTCAAAGGAGAAATGTCTAAAAGACAAAAGAAGAAGGCTCCTATTGCTGAAGGAGAACCTGATGTGGAAATCGTTACCAATGTAGAATATATCTATGAAGACACTAGAGATACCAGTGAGGTAGAGCCTGATTAAAAGTGGGGTGAGATATATCGGATGATCTCAAATTAGAATGTGTCCGATGCTGGATTTGAGGAGTTGACCATATATGCCAATATAGAGAATACAACTCTTATAAAGGTAGCTACAAGACCTGAGATGTTCCCATGCTCAGAGGTGATCAGTTGGATTCTACCTAAGGCCGATGTGACCACAATGATTTTAGCCAATACTGCCAAATAGGGCTATGCAGCATACAGCCCTGCTTATGTCTCACTTGCATGCCACCTACCTCCTGCCCACGTATACCTAATTGAAAGTTGGTTGAAGGAGATAAATATGGACTTGGTTGAAATAGTGAAGAGGATGATGATACCTGGTAAGAACTTTTGAACCAGGCCATCAGGAGAGTATGAAACAACCACTCTCAGGACTCCTTATAGATTTATAGCATTGATGTTGAACATAGTTTTTGGGAGAGCCCATGGTAAGAGTTTCAAGTTGGGTTGGGTTCCCATTATTTTCTCTGTGGCCACCCAGGGGACTGTATTCAACTGGGATAATATTGTCTCCAATATCTTCTCAGCTTGCATTTCTTTGGCTCTGGGAGGGATGTCCCAGAAGAAGTCTGAGTTTTATATGAGTTCCGTCTTAGTGGACTATATACTATGCACCTAGCCATTTCCATCCTTAAGATGCATTTTGGATAGGGATATAACCCCTGTGTGCACTTCATACAAAATATTTTGGGCACACAAGTATTACAGCCACTATAAAGAGATATGTGAACATTTTATTATCCCTTTGTACACTTTGATATTCTTAATAGAATGCAACTGTATGTCTAAGGAGGAATTTAAAGTCATCGAGGAGCATGCAAATTACTATTTGACTGAAGAGGGGATGTACATTAGGATGTATGGTTGCTCTAGGGCACGTTCTTTACTCCCCAAGTATGCCACTGATTATGTGGTGCACAAAGAAGTAGTTAGGCAGGTTTACCTAGATGGTGTAGGAAGCTTCCTGTTTGAACATAAGAAGGCAGCATATCCCGCCATACCTTTCAGGCAAGGAAGTTACAAATTTTCCAAGGTCAAACTAACTGCTGAATTTGTATAGGAGTTGGAGCAGTTTCATTTTGGGGAGATGAGCTTCCACAGAAATGAATCCCAAAAGAATTTTGCAGAGCATTGCAAAGAAGCAAATGTTCACTTTGAATATGCAAAATTCTGGGATAAAGATGAAGAAATCTTCAGGAATGCAAGGAATATGACTGCATTGAAGAGAAGATTTAAACAGAATATCACCATTAAGGGCGGTAAGGGCCAAACCGCATAGGAGAAAGATGAAGAAGAGGAGGCCAAGAAAAGGGAAGAGGATGTTAGGCGACTAGCACAAGAGGCTGAGAGTTGGCTCAAGAATGAGGAAGAAGAAAAAAAGAAAGCTGCAGAGGAAGCAACAAAGAGTGCAGAGGAAGCAACAAAGAATGCAGAGGAAGCTGCAAATAAGGCAGAAGAAGAAAGAAAGAAGAAATAAGATGAAGAGATAAAGAAGAAACAAAAATAAGTTGAAGGTTTGAGGTTGATAGGATCTACAACAGACCAGCAAACTACTGACCCAACAGACATTCGAGAAGTACAGACAGATCAGGGGCAGGGACAAGATAATCTTGATTTCCATGAGCCTATTGCAACTTCTGGAAGCAATATAGGAAAAGTTGTTTTCTCTTAATTGAATCCGATAGCGTTTGTGCAGAAGAAAGGAGAAGAAGTCCCATATTTTAGCACCATTTTTTATGACAAAGAGAAAAAGAGGATTGTCAAAATGACTAAGAGAAAAATCAAAACAAGGGGACAACCAGGCATGATGGTCATTGATAAAACTTTGGTGCATGGGATGGATGCAGATCTGAGGTTAACAGCAAGAGCTAGAGTGGCGTTGACACAAGCCACTGAAGATAATGTAAATAGACTGATAACGGATCTGGAGCAGTCGAAAAGGAATGCAACTCAATTGAAGGAAATTTTGAAGAAGGAGAGAAATGAAGATTATAAACTAAAGAGGAAATTTGAAGACATGCAAAATGAAGTGAAGACCTCAAAAGCAGAACTTTAGACTCTTCAAACAAACAAGATGACTTTATAAGTTTCCATGGAAAGGACAGGTAAGGATGATCAGAATAACCTAGCAGAATTGCAGAGATTACAACAAGAATATCAGTTGCTGAAGACAGAAAAGGATGAACTCAAAGCATCATATGAAACTCTTAGTGCAAAAAAGGACCATTTGCAGAGCAAAGGGGTGGAGTCAGAGGCACAGAGGGCTACTATGGAAGAGAAAGAAAAGCAATTCCAAGTGCATGTAGCAGATTTTGAAGGACATATTACTTCATTAGCAGCATCACTGAAGGATGCTAGTGAACAACAAACTAATATTCAGCCTCTTAAGGAGCATGTCCTAGCTCAAAGAAGAAGAATGCACCAACTGCAGGTGTCTATTGAAAAGAAAATACGTAAAATATTGCAGATAGATAATAGATTGGAGGAAATTTTGGAGACTACCTCATATTTTGTAGATAGGTCCCAGGACATTTTGGAAGTCCTAACTGGAAGAATGGTAAGGATAGAAACCAATGAAGAAATAACTACAGATTTACCAGCCAAAGATCAACATAGCGTAAAGCAGGACTATGATTTGTTAGAGTTTGCAATAAACACTACAGAGGAGGCCAAGACGGCTATGAAGAAAACGAGAGGAGATTGTACTGAATATTGCAGAAGGGTGTTGATCACCTACAATAGATTCCAAGTTTCTACTAAACATAGATTAGATGCATTACCAAAGCATGAGCTATTCACAGGAATGCTACAGAGCAGGTATTAGGAGAATGAGCAGAAGATACAACAAGTCAAGGACTTAGATGAGCAGATCTTGAAAGATGCCACAGCTCATACAACAGTCAACATCCATTTGTTGGAGGATTAGATGCGTTTAAGCCCGGCCAAAATTGAAGTAGTTAAAAATCAGGCTGCTGAGTATGAAATAAATATACATTTTCTTGAACCTTCAGAATTTGAGAGCATAGCAGTGGAAGCCCAAGCATGGAAAAATTTCTTTAATGATCAAGTGGGGCCCTCTTCATATAAGTGCTCTATTAAATTTTGTTTTAAATGTAATATATTGTATAATTGATGAGCGCTCACTATAGTACAAATTTTGGGAGTTGAAATGTTGGGGAAGCCCAAGAGTCATTTGCGGGCAGCCCAAAAGTTTTGCCTTTTTTGTATAAGTATAGGAGAGTTAGATGTAGAAGGGTATTTTTCCCAGTTAGACTTGTGAGAACATGTTGTAAGAAGAACTATTTCCTTTTGCAATAGATAATTACAATTTTTCCTGTTGGAGAAAGCTTTGGTGGAATGTTCAAATGTTGTGCAACGGATGCTGTTGAAGGGGAACTATTTTGTTTTCAGCTTTTGTCCATTAACTGTGAGATCATTCTAACTTGTTGAACCTATGTTCTTGTATGAATGCTCTCTAGTTTATTTTATGGAATTTCCACTATGAGTAATGAATGCTTTTCATAAACAATGAGCTATCTTGTTGTTCATCTATCTATTCATGTTTATGTGTTTTGAAATAAAGAACAACTACCTGTGATTTTTATTAATGGATGAACAGTAATACATTTCTCATTAAATGATAATCTCACTCCCTAGGGACAGTGTAGTTAAGTTAGTTTTAGTTTTCTTGGTGTGTGTGATTTAGATGTGAGAGAGTTTAAGACAAGAGGTAAAAACCTTCACATCACATTGTGACCGCTCCTTGTATTCTCTATCAATCTACATTTTAGATAGGCATTTGCATCTCATACTTAAAACTAAAAAAATAAAAAAATAAAAAAGATAAACAGTGGACCGGGCCGTAACCGGTAAAACTCTTTATTTTGGTTACTTGACCTACGGTAGCCGAACCACAATACCAAATAGTAATGGGCTAGTTGGGAGCGTTTACTAGGGAGAATTCCTTGTTGTTGTCACCTGCAATTTTCCAGGCCTCAACAGGAATGAATCCCATCAATGGCAGTTTGAAGAAGGTCATCCTCACCTGTCAGCACACTGATGCTTTCTAGTTGATCTGTCACTTGTGAATTATTTGTGAATAAGGATGCTACACACTCATCTCTTTCCATATTTAGGTTGTACAACTTTCTCTTCAAAAACCTCTTTTGAGTAGGGGCCTTCTTCTCATAAATATTTATGAGTTTTCCAAAGCACTCCTTTGTCATCTTCAATGGTGTGATCAATGACATGATATTTTCTTTCATGGATTCATATATGATCCTGTTTTCCTTTACTTGATTATTATTTTAATTTAATCTTACCGCATTAATGGTAGTATCCTCTACCACCAAAGTCATGAATAAATCAAGGTTGTGCTCCTCAATAATATTTAACACTCTTCCTCCCATGTGTTGAAGTTTGAAATACCTTCAAGGCAGTCTTCCGATCAAACGAATATCGATGTCATGGCTGCAATATTTTTCTGAAGTACTCAATATATACGTAGGATTATCTTGATGCAAAATACTGAGTTCCTTCACGCCCTATGTTGTGGTACCATGCCAATGTTTGAAAAAAATCGAAGCTGCTTGAACTTTAAAATTTTTATCAAACGATTTCAACATTTATGAAATACATAAATCAGCCACATATGAATCTTTATATTAGACACATAATAATTTATATCAGCCACATAATAATTTTTAGATCAATCACATATGAATATTTTATTAGATTCTGACAAGCGGATCTTGGGACAGAAATAGTCTTAACATAGAGTGCACAAGGAAAATATAGAGAAGAATAATTTCTATTGCACAAAGAGTTGAAGAAAAATATGAGTAATATTCCTGGTTACATCATATTCACAATATTGGTGAATATATAATACAACCATCAAGGAATAATTCGAATACGTGAAGAGGCAGTTGAATCTACCAACCTAAACTGACTTAGGAGCTAACTCAGTGTGGGAAAATCACCACTAGAGTTAACTAGTGAAAATTTGTATCGTTAAAATAGTTAATAACCAACTAATTTAAGAGGGTAGGTGAAAAAAGGCTCATAACCAGTTAAATGAATAGGGTAGGTGAACAAAGGCACCTATATTCCCTTGAATCATGCAAACTGGAGCTAAAGACACCAGGAGTGATCTAACTGATGGGGATTGGAGCACAACTAGACATGACTAAATACCTACTTGTAAACTCCTCAACACTGCTAGTGACACTTTGAGTGGGTTCCTAAATTATATGGATTGATCCCTAGAGCACCAAAATGCATGAAAACAGGCACAGTAAGTGGTAGATTTATAGTAGATGTGTCCCCCACACACTAGTGAAGCGATGATGACCTCCTAAGCTAGGGAAATAAACAAATAGATTCATGTGCCAAAACAAAGGAAAAAGAGACGATTAATAATAATCCTAGAATATTTATATCAACAATATATGAATCTCATGAACAAATTAAACACATAAAATAATCAACCATAAGAGACAAGATATACCCTCGAAAAACCCTCCAAACACAGAGGATGAAAAACCCAACAATTCTTTGAGTATGATAGATATATTTTCAGAGAATGGTTTACAATACATAAGAGGATTCCCTGATAAGATATGTCACCTCAATAGTAGAGAAAAGATATCCAATGAGACCTCGCAAATACAACTCTATCACCAACTTGCCAAGTTCTTATCACTTTAATAACAAGTTAATATATTGTCTATTCCATAGATACAACACTAAATCATTCTAAACAATTCGAATTTTCCAAGTAAAGGCCCCAAAATTCTCTCCATATATTTAATAGAACTTACAGAAGTATTGGAACTCGCTTCTTGCAATCATTAGCACCCTTGCTAATATTAGTGCCAAGCTAGAACTTAAGATTCTCCATACTCCATTTAGATATGCTCCCTCCTTTCCTCTATTAGATTTAACTGGATTCTAAATGACTTGAACTCAATGTAAGCTATCTGAAATGAGTGTGAACTTCAACTGAAATAAACTAAATTGGACTGAGCTTTATTGAAATCAATCATTAACTAATTGCATGACCACCAATTTAGGAGGATGATATATTGTCTTTAGTGCTTTACATTTAGTTCCATCCATGCAAAAACACTTTGCATGAATCAATGAGAGGTTCCTTTAGTTTAACTTAAACATTCTTTATTTAGAACTGAGGATTTATTGAAGCCTTTACAATTTAAGTTCACTTGAGGCATGCATGGGAAATTCGAATCCATTCTCTTTCTTTATGCTTTATCTCATTCTCATTAATTAATTACTGTATGGTCCATATGTGTATCAATTATTTATCAATCTTATCATATCATACTAAAAGTGATTGTTGCATACTAATAATCATATATATTACCCTAGGTCATATAGTCATATGCTAAAGTAATTCACTCTAGGGGTACCTATGTCACATACCCATACCCCGATTATCGTGTGGAATTAAAAATTTATTAAATAACCTTCGTCATTATTTGAAACACAAGGCATGGCCATGAAACACTCCTTAACATTCATGTTCTGATACCACACTGTCATGTCCCCTTCCGTCCACCATTGATCAATTCGACGATCTACGAAGAAATATCTCATAGGCGATCGAACAACAGGGAAAAATCACAATGGAAAATGATGGTCACAATCTATTCTGCATCTAGGAATAGATCAACAGTTGAGAATCAACCCACAAAAATCAACGGTGTAGAAAGCTTGAGTTGCGGAATCAGGAAAACAAAAATTGCGATCGCACGTTCCGCATCCTTCAACTCCCATGCAGATTTGACTATTGCGGAAAGGAAATCTATGAATCCACATTCCGCTTCCCGCAAGTTGCAAAAGGAAAATTGTAGAGAACAAGATTTACAAAATGTCATTTTCGCATCCCGCAAGTTGAGGAAGGGAAACTTGTAGAAGGAGATATCTGTGGAAATTCAACCTGCTAATAGAAGTCTTGGACCGATTTGATCATTCATTCCATCACCAATTTGGACAATCTAAGCCCCGTAATGAAACTTAGAAATGCATTGAAAGAAAACATACACAAATGCATACAATTGTAATTATATAGCAGAAGAAATTCATTAATTCAACACATTAAGCATGTTCATCATATTTCATTGAGCAAATACAAATGCAGAGAAAATACAATGCAGAGATTAACATAGGAAATAACACTTATCTTTGAAATAAGTTTGTTTCGTAACAAACTATGTTATTGTAACTTTCCACCCAACCATAGGCCAGTGCGCTCATTAATATCTCAACAGCATTGCCACCCTTGAGCTAGCCATGATTCCCCCAAAGAATAAGGAAACACTAGAAGACTCACACATGGACATGGATAAAACAAAAACTCAGCCAAGACAACACAGTTGGGTTTATTAGGCTACACACAGTCAAGGTAGCTAACACTTGGTTTTATCAGACTGCACACAATCAATCCAACACTTACATAAAGGACCAGATAAGCCAACATATGGGTTTATCATGCTACATGGCCAACACCATCTCACTACTGGGTTTAAAAGACTACTTAGCCAAGCCAGCATTCACAGTTGGGTTTATCACATTGTCCAGTCAAGGATCACACATGGAAAAATGCACAATAAGACATAGCTGAGTTAATTACCAATTGGGTTTATCAAGATGCAAGGAGATGGAAAGGCTAACTGCTAAACTAGTGACCTCAACCACATAGCTATGGACACGTACACTAGATCTAGACTGGATTCTAAAACATCTACACAACCAACACCAAGAAGAATCCCCTTATCTGCTACACAGTCCCTTGGGCAGCGACTTCCCTTTCCAATGTTATTCAAGGTGTGCAAAGAAGAAAACCAACCCTCTATATATTTTTGTGAGGTCGCTCCTCACATTAGGTTTATCAAGCTAGTTCAAACCCCATTTCCACTCCCAAATCAGTTCAGACAAAAACAACAGAGGCATATGCAGTGAGATGCGAAATTCACCAGAAATCGTAATTCCTTTTGGCTACTCACTCCATAGTACCCAAAACATATTTCCTGGACATGCATAATGAATAAAACAACTAAAACATGAAGGATAAACACATAGGAATGTTCGGCTACATGAGAGTTCCCCGTGAATGAAGGATCAATTATCAAATGTCTCGTCCCTCTCCAAAATGTGAGGGGAGATGAAAAACATTAATGCATGAGGGAATGAGCACATGTTTTCTGGGTGCTTTCTTTCCCAATAATTCAACACATTCTTCAAGAATGGGTGCTCTTCCCAATTTGAATTTCTCCCATACTCTTCCCATTCCATGCAATAACTACCTCAACCAAATTTTGGCAGAAATAAATGGTTGGGGAAAAATACAAGAAAAAGGGGTAGTTGATAGTTTTTATGTGTTTTCCCCAATGGCTCAAGGTTAAACATTCCCCAATGGATTAAGTTTAAACATCCCCCCTCCTCCCTATCCTTGGGAAATCATTCCCTGTCTCATTATTTGTTGCATTGACATAGTTGGTTGTGGGTTTTTGATGAAATTGCATATTTACATGATGTTTACAAACATGCTTGACTTAACAAATGAACCATAGGAATCGAACGTGATCACCTATACACCAAACATTAATCAATGATAGATCCTTGGGCTTGAGCTCCTTTCCATGATTCCATATAATATTTACATCATGGTCAAAACTGGGGTGTTACATTCCCCTCCCCCTTAGACAACACTATCCTTGGTGCTTTACAAAATTGAAAACAATGTTGCACTAGTACCTCCCTTAGTGCTCCAAAGAATTGACAAAAATTGATGTGCCAATCGTATGGAATCCTGCAGCTCCCATATAGCCTCTTCAAGACTGTAGTGCTCCCATTGCACCTTTACCTTCCCTATGGCTCAATTTCGAAGCATTATGACCTTCCTGTTGAGGATGCACATTGGATCTATTTGGAATTCTCCCTCAGATTCCACCTGAATCAAATCCCAATTTATCACATGGTTAGGATCATGTACATATTTCTTAAGCAAAGAAACATGAAAAACATTATGAGCTCTATTGCTAGCAGGAAATGCAAGTCTATATGCAACTAGACCTTTTCTTTCAAGCACTTCAAACATCCCACAGTATCTAGGTGACAACTTGGCACAAATTCCAAGATTCAAGGAACTCTTCTTTTCCCTCACTCTGAGGTAAACATGATCCCCAACACTAAACTCTATGTTCACCATATACTTATCTGCATAGCTTTTGTGTCTGTCCTAGGATGATTTCAGATTCTTCCTGATCTTTACCACTTCCTGCTCCATATCCTTGATCAATTATGGACCAAGAACAACCTTGTTCACTGGATTATCCCAAGTCACTAGTGTCCTACACCTCCTACCATAGAAAGCTTCATATGGACTCATCCCCAAAGATGCTTGTTGTCCATTGTTATAAGCAAATTATACCAAGTGTAAATAATCTTTCGACTTTGTTAATTTGTCCATCACATACATGCGAAGCATGTCTTCAAGCAACCAATTCACTCTCTCTGTTTGGTCGTCTTTCTAAGGATGGTAGGCAGTGCTGAAGTTCATATTTGTACCCAAATATACAAACAACCCCTCCCAAAAATTGGAAATGAACTTGAAATCTCTGTCAAAGACTCTTGCCTTAGGAAATCCATGCAATTTGAAAATCTCCCTCATGAAGATATTTTCACTATCATCAGTCTTATGCATAGACTTAAGCGATATAAAATTTGCTTCCCTTGTCAAATTCTCTACCACAACCATGATGGAATCATGTTGTCTCCAAGTCGTTGGCAGTCCTGTAATAAAATCCATGGAAACAACTTCCCATTTCCATTCTGGAACTGGAAAAGGATGTAACAAACTTGATGGGTGTTTATGCTCAACCTTCACCTACTGAAATTTCATGCACCTTGAAATATATTCAGCCATGTTCTTTTTCATTCCTGGCCGAAAGTACTGCTTTCTAGTTGTAGCAATTGTCTTCTGATATCCTAGGTGACCAAAATATGGAGTTTGATGGATCTCATCCATAACAACTCTCCTCAAATATGCTACATTCAGACTATAGTTTATGTTATTATAAGTAAGAAGTCCATCTTCTTCCAATTTATATCCCTCATACTTATTTTCAAGGATTTGTTGCAGTAACTTGTCCTTGACATGCACATACAATTCATCTTCAACAACCTGATTAACAATCTGCTGCCTCAACTCCGATTGGAAAATACTAATGGAAGCCACATGTATTTCCTACACCTTCCTGCTAATTGCAATAGCTACCTTATTCTCTTTTCCCTTTATATGCTTGATTTCAAATTCAAACTCACATAAAAACTCCAACCATCTAGCTTTCCTATCATTTAGAGTAGGCTGATCAAACAAATGCTTCATACCGAAATGGTCTGTCCTTAGCTCAAATCTTATTCCCATCAAGTAATGTCTCAACATCTTGAGAGCATGTACTATGGCTGCAAGTTCCAGATAATGAGTGGCATAGTTTTTATCATGATCCTTCAACTTTCCTAAGTCATAAACTATCACGTGGTTGTCTTGCATAAGAAATCCTACAAGTCCTTGACCACATGCATCGGTACACACCACAAAATATTTCTCTGGGTCTGCAAATTTCAAGACTGGTGCACTTGTGAGAATATTCTTCAACCGCTAGAAGCTTTATTCACACTTCGGTGTCCATTCAAAATTTATCCCCTTCCTTTGCAATGAAGTGATGACATGTGAAAACTTGGAGAATCCCTCTATGAATCTCTTGTAGCATCCTACAAGTCCCATAAAAAATATTACATCTGCCACATTTCTTGGAGTAGGCCAATTCGTAATGGCTTCAATCTTCTTAGGGTCCACAGATATACCCTCTTCTGAGATAATGTGACCCAAGTACTGAATTCTATATTTATAGAAGTCACACTTGCTCAAATTTTCATACAGCTTAAGCTCCCTGAGAAATTGTAATATCAAACTTAGATTCTCTTCATGCTCTTCCTCATTGTTAGAATAAATAAGAATGTCATCAAGGAAAACAAGAACAAACTTGTCCAAATACCTATTGAAGACACTATTCATAAGGCACATAAATGTAGATGGTGCATTTTGAGACCAAATGGTACCACTACAAACTCATAATGTCCATACCTTGTCCTGAAGGTTGTCTTATGAATGTCTTCCTCCTTGATTCTCACCTGATGGTAACCAGACCTCAAGTCAATCTTGGAAAGTACCTTTTCTCCTCTCATTTGATCAAAGAGGTCATCAATTATAGGAAAAGGGTATTTATTCTTCACCATAAACTTGTTCAACTATTTGCAATCAATACACAATCTGAGTGTACCATGTTTCTTCTTCACAAATAGGACTAGTGCTCCCCAAGGAGACACACTTGACCTGATATACTTCTTCTCCAAAAACTCTTGCAACTGCTTTTTCAGTTCTAGCATTTCCGGCGTGCTCATCCTGTAGGGTGTCTTGGACATTGGTGCTGCTCTTGGGACAAGTTTAATTATGAAATCAATTTATCTCTCTAGAAGAAGCCCTAGAATCTCAGTAGGAAAAACATCCTTGAATTCCTGCAACACATGAAAGTCCTCCAGCCTAGGAGTTTCATTCTCTGTTGCCTCCACAATATAGGTTGTATACAATTGGAAACCTTTCCTACAAAACTTCTTCAACTGCATTGCTGAAATATGCCTCATAGAAATCACCTTTGGAATGCCTCTTACAACTATTGGGTTCCCTTCTTCATCCATGCATTCAAAAGTCTTATTATAGCAGTCAACCTTTACCCTATGAGCTTCTCACCAAACTATTCTGATGAGAACATCATAGGAACCAACTGGTAGAACATTCATATCTACACAAGTGACCAATCCATTCATCACCAATGGACATTTCTCTACCACTTAACTAACCTTTCTCTTAGTTCCAGTGGCTAGGTGAACTAACCACGATTTTATATGCTTTACCTTCTTAAAAGAACAAATCTCCACTACTCTAAGAGTAATGTAACTGTGAGTAGAACCATGGTCAATCAAAATAGAAACAAATTGCTGAACAATATTAACTACAACTTCAACCATACTTGACTGGTGATCTTCCTAGAAGTCCTCCAGTGCTACATAAATCCTATGGACGACCCTTACTACTTGACCCACTGTTTCTGCCTCTTGAATGTTGTAAGTTGGCCTTGCATTCTCATTCTCAAGTGGACATTTCCTACACATGTGGGGTCCTCCACATCTCCAACATTGGAGTGGTTCTCTGTTCTGTTGTTTATCTCTTTGCTTTTCTTCCACCACTCTAACTTACTACTTCTCAAGTTAGGATGGCGGCTTCTATTGATTCCCGAAGTTAGAATGTTTGAAACCTTTCTTGCTTTGGTCAGACTTCGCATTCTTCTTGTCCTTCCATGTCTTATGATAATCAGGTTTTCCTTTTCTTTGTTCATAGCAATACCTAGCTTTCCTTATCGCTTCTTCCAAAGTTCTAGGTTCATAAAACTCAATTCCGTCTTTGTAAGAATGAGGCAATCCACTCAGGAAACACTAGATTTTTACCTTTTCATCTTTGATGTACTTGACATAACTCAAAAGTTCTAGGAACTTATTTGCATACTCTTCCATGGTCTTCTGTCCCAATATCAGCTCATGGAATTCTTTGATCTTATCATCATAGTACTTGTCGGAGAGATACTTCTACTTCAAATACTTTCGGAACTGTTTCCACACAATCTTCCTTTCATTAATATTCTTCACTTTCCTGAAGTGCTCCCACCATATGGATTCTCTTCCAGTCAAATTGAAGATGGCTACTCTAGCCTTCATATTTATTGAATTGTATTGGACTTGGAAATATTTCCTCATCCGAAGAAGCTAAGCTTCAGCTTCTTGACCATTCTTTATCTCACAATTTAAGGTAGGCGACATTGCCTTCTTAAATTCATCACGTGAACGGTTCTGGTCGCACCTCTTCCTCTCATTCTCATGAGAAGAGGAACTTGAACCACTAGTGGACCCTTCAGAGTTAGATGACCCACTAAGAGACCTATTTATTCTTCTAAAGTGCTCTTACTACCTTCTGGTCTTACTGTCCAATCCCCAGAGTTCATTTGCCTCTGAATGTCTGTCAAACTTTGCAACATGGCTACATTCAGCTGATTCTGTTCCTCCTAAGGCTTAACCAATATTTCATTATCTTCCTTGTAACTTTGCATCTCCACCCTTAGGCTTCTCATGGAGGCTGCTAAATTTGGGGGAGTATCTTGAAACCTCCTCCCATTAGACTATGTCTCAGGATTTCCAACTTGGACATTGCCCCCCATAGCATCTTCGTCGTGCTCATAGGGATCCTGGGCATCATTCATGCCATAGGTTCTCATGGATAAGCCAACAACCCAGTGTTCCAATATGCACTATGACTCTACAAAATGTGTTATCAATCACCATTTGTTAGTTGCATAGCAATTCAAAATTAAAAACCATTTACTTACTATCACCTGGCCCATCCAGGCCCAATGCTGTAACCAGCAGCTCTATTAACTACTCATTCCGACCCATTTAGGCCTAGTGCTGCAACCCACATATCTATTCAACCACAATATGTATCTTCTTTTCTCCTTAAACTACTCATTGTGGCCCATCCAGGCCCAATGCTAAAACTAGCAGCTCTGATGCCACTCTATCACATACCCATACCTCAATTATCATGTGGAATTAAAAATTTCTTACAGAATCTTTGTCGTTCTTTGAAACACAGGGCATGGCCATGAAACACTCCTCAATATTTATGTTCTGATACCACACTGTCACATCCCCTCCCATCCACCATTAATCAATTCGACGATCTACAAAGAAAGATCTCAGAGGCGATCGAACGGTGGATAAAAAATCATGACAGAAAACGATGGTCACAATCAGTTCCGCATATGGGAACCGATTAATGGATGAGAATTTACCCGCAAGAATCAATGGTGCAGAAAGATTGAGTTGTGGAATCGGGAAAATAGAAATTGTGATCCCACATTTCGCATCCCACATGCCACATCATGCATGTAGAGTAGACCGTTGTAGAAACTAAATCTGCGAAGCTGCATTCAGCATCCCGCATCCTGCATCCCACAAGTTGCGAAAGGAAAATTGTGGAGAACAGGATTTCCAGAATTTTGTTTCCGCATCCCGCATCCTGCAAGTTGCAGAAGGAGATTTTTACGGAAATTCAACCTGCTAACAGAAGTGTTGGACTGATTTGATCATTCATTCCATCACCAGTCTGACCAAGATAAGCCCCATAATGCAACTTATGAATGCATTGAAAGTAAACATACACAGATGCATACAATTGCAATTATACAACTGAAGCAATTCATGAATTCAACACATTAAGCATGTTCATCATATTTCATTGAGAAAATACAAATGCAGAGAAAATGCAATGCGTAGATTAACATAGGAAAGAAAACTTATATTTGAAAGAGGTTTGTTCTGCAACCAGCTATGTCACTGCAACGTTCCACCCAACCATAGGCCAATGCGCTCATCAATCTCTCAGTAGCACTGCCACCCCCGATCTAGGCATGATTCCCCCAAGGAATCAGGAAACACTAATAGACTCACACATAGCCAAGAATTAGAGGAAACTTAAACTCAAAATGGGCCTCCTAAAACAAATTAATAAAATAATAGTTAAAATAATAAATAATATTTATTAATTTGGGAGAAAGAAAAGAAAAAAACTACTTTTTTCTTTGTATTTTTGACATATCTCCCTGTGTTTTTACTCAAATTTCCATCAGGAGAGCTTGTTGGATGCAGAATTAAATTACACATCCAACGAGTACCCACTAGAAATACTTTTCACTAACCCTGCTACCCAAAAAATAAGAAATACCTAAAAAATGTGATGATGACATCATCATTATGTTTTCAGGTATTTCTTGTTTTTGGGGTGGTGGGGTCCGTCAAAAGAATCCCAAGTGTGTACTCGTTGGATGCAGAATGTAATTCTACATCCAACGATATCTCCAGATGGAAATTTGAGTAAAAACATAGGGAGATATGTCAAAAATAGAAACAAAAAGTAGTTTTTTTATGATACCTATCCCCAAATTTATATTAAAAAAGTGTTTAAGACCTATACGGTATTTCAATTTTAAAGCAATTGCTTTGGATAACACATGATGACATGGAATTTGAATTAGAGTTAAAAGGCCCATTTTGAGTTGAAATTTCCTGTAATGGATACAACAAATACTCAGCCAAGAAAACACAGTTGGTTTTATCAGGCTACACACAGTCAATCTAGCTAACAGTTGGGTTTATGAGACTACATACAGTCAAGCCAACACTTATATAAAGGACCAGTCAAGCCAACAGATGGGTTTATCAGGCTACATAGCCGACACCATCTCACTAATGGGTTTATCAGGCTATCAGCCAATCCAGCATGCACAATTGGGTTTTATTAGACTTTCCAGTCAAGGATCGCACATGGCCAAATGCACAATAAGACACAACCAAGCCAATTACCAGCTGGGTTTATCAGGCTGTAAGGAGATGGAAAGGCTGACTCCTAAGATAGTGAGATTAACTACAGAGTGATGGATACCTGCTCCAGATCTATCCTGGATTCTAAAAACTCTACACAACCAACACCAAGAAGCATCCCCTTCTCTGCTACACAGTCCCTCAGGCTAAGCCTTCCCTTTCCAGTTCTTTTCAGGGTTTGCAAAGAAGAAAAAAATCCCTCTAGATCTGTCTATGAGGTCCCTTCTCACACTAGGTTTATCAAGCTAGTTCAGGCCCCATTTATACTCCCAAATCAATTCAGACCAAAACAACAGAGGCATACACAACAAGATACGAAATTCATCAGAAATCATATTTCCTTGTTGGCCATTCACTCCATAGCACCCAAAACGGATTTCCTAGACATGCACAATGAAGAAAACAATTGAAACATGCAGGGTAAACACACAGGAAGGTTCGATTGCATGAGAGTTCCCCGTGAATGAAGGATCAATAATCAAATGTCTCACCCTCTCCAAAATGTGAGGGGAGATGAAAAATGTTAATGCATGAGGGAATGAGCATACATTTTCTAGGTTCTTTCTTACCCAAGAAGTCAAAACATGTTCTTCAATAATGGGTGCTCTACCCCATTTGAATTTTTCCATACTCTTCCCATTCCATGCAATAAATACATCAACCAAATTCTCGCAGAAATAAATGGTTGGGAACAAAGACAAGAGAAGGGGTAGTTGGGAGTTTTGATGGGTTTTCCCCAATGGCTCAAGGTTAAACATTCCCCCTCCTCCCTATCCTTGGAAAATCATGCCCCTGTCTCATTATTTGTTGCATTGACATAGACGGTTGTGGGTTTTTTTATTAGATTGCATATTTACATGATGTTTACAAACGTTCTTGCCTTAACACATGAGACATGGGCATCGACCATGATCACCTATACACCAAAAATTAATCAATGACATGGCCTTGGCCTTGAGCTCCTTGCCATGATTCCATATAATATTTACATCATATACATTTAATGCAAATGGGGTCAAAATCGAGGTGTTACAAGCTAAGCCGTAAAGGAGACTTAAAACATGTAATGACCATGACTAGTAATACATGACATAGTATAACCACTTTACCAAGTAAAGTATGCCACTTCAAAACAATGAGGATATTGGTAGGAATTGATATTACTCACAAGTCTACAGTCTTGATATTACTCACAAGACCAATCTTGATATTCAAGACTTGTCTCCAGAACCAGAGGTCCATATCATGGGGTAACTTCTATGAGAATACATGTCTTGATATTACTCACAAGTATAGTCTTGATATTACTCACAAGACTCAAATTCATATTACTCGCAAGCTTTACAATACAACATCACCACCTCAATATACGAGGATACATAGGACTTGATATGACTTGCAAGTTCGAATTGATATTACTGACAAGTTTGGAGAATTACTCTCGATGTTGTATAATCAACACAAACACCATTGTATAAAAAAATTCATGATACTGAAAGATTGGTAAAGCCCATTAAAGAACACATACTGACTATAAATGAGACAAATAGGGAAAGGGCACTCACAAACACTTGTAGTATGGATAGGAGAGAATTTGTTTGGTATTCTTGTTTCATCATGGAATAAATGGTTTATTTCCATTGTTGGAACAATTGTTGCACATGTTCCAAGTCAGATATTAGAGGTCAATAGAGAGGTAAATATTTATGGGCATGAGATTTATGACGCATAGTGCCATGTGATGAATTCATCTTCAAATGGAAATGTTAGTAGGGTTCTTGGGATAAAAAGGTTAATGCTTGGAATTAGGTGCATGATTAATGCATGGTGGAAGCCACCTCTTAGTGGCTCTCAAGGATGTAAATCAAGATGTCACATCCTTCATACAAATTCAAAGGAAAAATTATTTGGAGTTTGATTTTAAGAATTCTTTATTTCACTGTATATAGTTTCTACAAATTCAACCACATTCCCCTCCTGAGGGATGTGATCTAGTCTCCCCTCTTTGGTTACTATTTCACTATGGGTTCCTTCAATGGTAGCTATTATTTGGGAAAGGATGAGGACATGGACGTTCGCTCTCTCCAATTGGAATAGATGGATGTTTTAGGCATAGTGACCCCATGGATCAATTACAGATGGAAATGCACTACGTGGAAGTATTCCAAAGAAGGTTGTCTTTGAAGTGGATGCCCTTTAAGGGTCAAATTTCTAATAATTTTCTATATTCATAATGGTCTGTTGTGTAGTTTGTTATTGTGTAAGTTTGTAAAATAGTATACTTGCCATGCTAATAAGGATAGTACTTGGATAAACAAGTTTAAATTATTTTGACCTCAACACACTATGTTTTTTAAATAGGTTGTACTTATTATTACATTTTTTATTACAATATATATATATATTATTAAAAAAAATTATTTCATAGTTTTAACACTAAATACATAAAGTAAATTAATGTAACTAGTTTATAACACTTTTCATCAAAAATTAATTAAGCAACAAACATTATAAACATTCTAATAGGAATAAGATGTAGTGTAGATGGCATTAATCCTAGTATTACTATCAAGAAAATCAATTATTAAAAAAGTATATAAATAATAACAATAATTAAGTCGATAGGTGTATATATCTTAGAAATTTGGGGTGGACTACCATCTATGCTATGTTTTTTCATCTACGGACTAGAATGAGATATGTGTACTATGCAGATTGATTCTATGAGCGTCATCCAAACTTAAACGAGAAGGAGACAAGTGTACTGTGAAGATTGATTCTATGGGTGTCCTCCAAAATTAATAATTAATAATTTTTCAAAAAAATAAGAAATAACTTAACTAACATGTGATAAGTACAGTTAGTTATAGTTGTAATAATTAAAATTAAACTTCAACTATTCGATTATTGGATACAACTACTAGCTTAACTCCATCGATTATTATTAGCTTAACTCCAATAATTCTAGAACTATTAGCTTAACTTCAACTCTATTCACATTTATATTGGATAACTATTAACTTAACTATTAGATACAGCAATTAGCTTAAATCCAGCGATTCTACAACTATTAGCTTAACTTAACTCTAATCACTTAAGGCTTAGTCCAACTACATTTCGAATCTAGGAGTCTAGCTAATGTGCAATCATGTAAGAGTGGAACTTCTAATAAACTCTTCCAAACTCCTAATAAACTCTTGCATCTAGTAGTTGGATATCTAGCTAATATACATTTACATTACATGTTTACGTTTTGCATATATATATAATTAGGTTTTTGATTCTTTTTAAAGGAGGTTAGAATGTTACCAGTTCTCTCTGCATTGACCACCAACCCGTACAGTGGCAAACACATTTTGGCATTAAGATTACAATGGTTGAATGCAGTCAAACAAACCAAACGAAGACAACCATGGCTCTGAACATTGGCCTGTTATGTCATCATTAGGCATACAGGATCTAAGTATTCCATTTTTCCCGACCTCAGACTCTTGCAAGGCCAAGTCTCTGAATTCATGGAAAACATCACAATTCATGCGAACTCATCATTAGTACTAAATCCAAGTGGAGGGATATGGATTTTGGGTTCTACTGTGGTTTTCGAATGTGTATTGTTGCTTCCATCGCATGTGGGTTTATCCTTGTTGTTCATGTAGTTTATTGAACAAAAATTATGTACTTACAGTCTGGACTCATGGCCCCGTCTAATGTATGATCCCCTTAACATGTTATACTAGAGCTAGGGTAGAGATATGAAGCATGCGCAAGTGCGATTTACATTTAGGAAATATTCTCCATTCCATTGATGAAGTCAGGGAAGAGATATGAGGCACACATAGAAGGGAAATATTACTGTAAGTTATGTCTATTTTACAGAAAACAAAATTTCACTTTTAATTAGGTTGATAGTTACGTCAATAGGCATATATATGTTAGAATATATATGTTAGAGTGTTGGGTAGACTACCATCTATGTTTTTTCATCTACCGACTAGAATGAGACAAACTGGCGGTAAGGACGATGGGGAAGCGGTGCCTGGCCTTCAACCGAGGGGTTAGATGCTGGAGCTTGAGATGGGGTATAGGAGCCTGAGTTTGGTGGGGTGGCCACTTTAGAAGGAGTAGATGCAAAAGAAGAAACACTTTGTGGAGTCGTACGAGGAGATGCGGGAGATGGCACTGTGTGGGTTTGAACCAGCGACGCCATAGTTGTTGCTGCAATGGGGGATGGTGCAGGTGCCCATGCGGGAGAGGCTGAGCTGATCAATCCCAAGACGAAAAGGAAACAGAGAAGTGCGTTGAAATGAGCCATATTGTCGTAAAGTAGCTGTTGTGCAAATTTATTTTGCCTAAACTGTATGGTGTCGAACTCTTCCATTCCTGAAGAATGAAAACAAAAAGAAGAGGTTACCGAAGACGATAAAGAATAGGGAATAGGCAGAGATGAGTTGTTTGAAGGTAGAGGGATGCAGGCATGATATAATATATATATATATAGGTATGTAGCACCACAATTAGGTCAGCTTCGAGGAATGAGGGATTGTTTGCGTCATTCAAACACAGTATCTGATGTTATGGTGTGTACCGAAGACCATTTCAAAGTTCAAACCTCTTCATGCCGACTTGCCGAGTCGAGTCTTCTATTGCAGTTTACTGATTTGGAGGTGTCCACGTCCCTTCTCTACAGCGTGTCCTTCTTGACCGACATTTGATTGATGTACGTGGCCCAGACCATTTCATCTGATCGTACACATGTATAACGACGTCATTATTCAAAATCGGCATTTAATTATTTCAAAAGCCAGCCGACCATTTAAGAGCTACGAAGAATTCCAACCTCAAAATTGTTTTACTAGTGAAGGACAAGCTTCAAGGGATTTCCTTATTTCACGAGTAATGCTCTGACCTAATGACGCGATGAGTTGCATTCTAATACAAAACAGAAACAATGTTATCGGAACTGGATTTATACTGGTAAAACCGACAGGTTCACAAGCCCAACGGCCCAGTTAGGTGAATCTGGTGTGAACCGGGACAGTTTCTTACGGAAACATACCAAAATCACCGAATGGATCAGTTTTGGTCGGTTTTGTAAATAACCGGCTTATTTGTATTTATTTTGGGGAGTTCCAAGGCCTTTTGTTGATGTATTTTGGCTTTAGAGATGTATTGAATGGGGTGTTATGGTAGTTATTTGTGCTCCTACTATATATATATATAACACTTAACTTTGCATGTTTGTGTATTAATGATTTGGATTTATCGAACTTTGCATATTTGTGTATTAATGATTTGGATTATGTATGCATCTTAGGTAACATTTCACAACCATTTTTAAGCTAAATTTATTTTTATGGTTTGGTTTAGAAATTAAGTCAAACACTTACTGGTCAATTTGCAAAAGAATGTTGTAGAATTATGTTCCAAACAAACTGAGCTTATAAGATAAGACTTGGTTGGGAATTGTTGTCAAACACTTCACCAATATTATTGCCAAATGCTTCTATTCCATAACCAACTTTCATCAACCATACTCAAATGACATTGATTTTCTTTTTCTAGGATGTATACATTGTTTGAATTTCTTACAATAGTGCCAACAATTATTCCTGAGTCCTTTTTCATTTCTCAGAGTAAAAAGTATAGATGTGCCCTTGGTCACAAGTTTGACTTACACTGAGGATATTAGGCTTGAGGTTTTCTACCAATAATAAATTTTCTGCTTTGATCTTGCTATTGACAACAGTTGTACCCTTGCCAATTATCTTGAAAGACATATTGTCTCCAAATGTGACTTTACCCTTATTATCTTTTAGTTTTATGACCTTATTTGGGTCACCTGTCACGTGTTTTGAACACCGACTATCCAAGTGCCATAAATTTTCTTTCTCTGTTGCACATAGGGCAATCATGGATATTTCCTTCTATTCCCTTTCCCTTCAATACTTCTTTTGTTTTGTGTATTGAAATTTATTTGCAACAATCTTCCTTGTGGGAGTCATCAGTTTACAATCTCTTTCCATATGTCCATGGTTATTACATTTGTAACACTCTAGGTCATATCTTTGATGAAGTATAAAACGATTATGATTCCTTTCTTTTTGTTTATCACTAGGTGAATTCTTCTTGTATTCAAGAAAATTTCCATAGGCTCTACAATTTATGGCTTTATGAACAAATTTATTACAAGAGCAACAATGACCAAGGAAGATCTGATGATATCTATTCATAATTGGTTTCTTAGGAATCAATGTTATGGAGAAAACTTCCTATGGCTTGGGGTACCACAACAGACAGAGTAACCACAGAAATAAATCATTTCCCATTTGCAAGAGAAACAAAACATCTAACACTAAAGGATCTTGAAACATACCTTATTCCAGATGGTTGATGTAGATCCCCGTTGAGCTTTTCCACTCTCACTTGTATTAGTAATTTGCTCTCTCAGCATTTAGCAAACAAGACAAGCATGCTATATAATGGTGTTTGACCTACTATAGCATATATAATCAATAACATATAAGCATTTAAAAGCATCCATCGATTCAATACTCATTTAAATACACATTATTGGATAGGAAAAAATATTTCTATTAATATAAATCAGAGATTACAATAGTGACAACCTCTGTTAGCATGTCTGCGAACCGAAGAAACTGAGTCCTCCACCTAGGCCTCCACCACTTCAATCCTCAATCTCTCTATAGAAAGCTCACAAGCAAAGGCAAGCTTGGGAAGAACACAAAGTGCTCCAAGGGACAAAGGGATGCAAACTCAAGTATAAGCTATAGCAACAATGGACTATAGTTTTCTTTCTCTTCAATTCCTCTCCTTTCAATGTATCCAAAGGGTTTCTGATATAGTGCTTCAATGGGGTAATGGAAGGTCAAATCCGAGCGATCTCAAGGCATATGGAAGGCCAAGAGACAAGTGATTCGGATCCACACCAAGGAAAACTCCAAAACTATTTGGCCTTTTGCACACATCTTGATGTACGCGGTTTTGAGGGTCATATCCATGTATATACGTGAGAATAGGTTTAAAAGTCGCGTATGGAAAATAATGCATGTTTTTAGGGATGATATTGGAAACATCAAAGGTAAAAAATGGTACATGGGGTCCAAAGAGTCTGCAGAGGGACAGGGAAGGCCATAAATGTGTGATCCACCATGTGTGGTAAAATCAGTTGTAACAGATGCCCCCTAATGTGTGAGGTCAGAGGGGTGATACGATGGACAAAACACATTGCAAGTCCATCCTAGAAGTGGAGTGATGAAGAACCAGGTGGAAGAACCAGCCATCCAACAGCATAATATAATAATCAAACTTTGCATATAACTGCAAGTACATATAGCAGTCCCGGATCCATAAGAGTACAATGGCCATGAATAGGCATGATACAGAATATGACATGTGTGGTCATCACCACGTACAATATAGATATATCAGAATCTCCATGATAAAGATATACAAAGGATCATGATCTCCATGAAAGCTGAAGATATATATTGGATCAAGATCTCCATAATGGCTGAAGATATATGACATACATTGGAATCAAGTCATGAGAGCTGAAATCTCATGAACATTGGCACAATCAAGGAGGTAGCATATATGAAATGCCACCAATCTGGAAGGTCTTCAACACAATCCGCTACGAGTACATGTCCTACTATGTGAATAAAGGTGTCGAGTTAAAACATAGTAGTCCATTGTCTGATTACCAGTCATTGATGTATACCATTAATAGATGCGAGATCACCCACTGATAATGAAAATGGTAATCAAGGTACTAGAGTGCAAACTAAAAAGTGTGAATAAATGTGTTGAGGTCAAACACTTGAGAGAATCTATTGATCAGGGGACATTGATGTATTCCCAAAACTATCGATGGCAAGAGAACCTGCCACTAAGGACTGCAAGTCTCAAGGCGCTCAAAATGAATCTAGATACCTATCCTAGAATAAATGATCTGAAGTCGATGGGATGAAATCCATTGGAAGGAGGGAATTAAGGCATACCTCATCATCTAACATCAGGTACTCAGCAAAGCTATATAATGTGGAAGGACTCGATCATAATGTGCACGAACCAGTATTAGTACTGGGAATGGTCGACATGCAAAGTCAAGAGAACTGAGGAATGGCTGACTCAGGTTTCAACTTCCTTCGAACAAGAGAATAAAGGAGAATGGTGACTGAATGTAGACAGCATAGACTTAATATACAAAACTGGGACATCTCTGCATTAGAAGAAATTTCAACTCAAAATGGGCCTTTTAACTTTGATTCAAATTCCATGTCATCATGTGTTAGCCAATGAGATTGCTTTAAATTTGAAATACTGTATAGGTCTTAAAAAAAAAATTAATATAAATTTGGGGATAGTTATCATAAAAAAAACTAATTTTTTTGTTTCTATTTTCGACATATCTCCCCATGTTTTTAGTCAAATTTCGATCAAGAGAGCTCATTGGATGCATAATTAAATTTCGCATCCAATGAGTACCCACTCAACATACTTTTGACAGACCCTGCTACCCCAAAACCAAGAAATACCTGAAAAAACATGATGATGATGTCATCATCACATTTTTTTCAGGTATTTCTTGTTTTTGGGGTAGTGGCAAACGAGTGTCAAGGGGCAGACAAACTAGTTCCAAGCAGCGGAACATACCTATGCTCAATGCAAGGACACATGTGTAGGATAACAACACTCAGGGGAAAATCCCCTCTCGGTAAAAAATGGGGATTCAAGCTGTAAAGGATATGTAAAATGGCTCTGTGTGGCTAGACATGAGGCAAGATCGGACTATATAGCTAATAATGAAAGTCAAGGAAGCATGCATAAGGCTCAATAAGGTAAGCAAAACTCATGATAATGCAAGTACAACTTGACATAAGGGAGCCCTGGAGAAAAAGGGCCAGCAAAAAGATCAAGAGGAGTATGAGGTTCTTGCACAAAGTCATGGCGATACAATATAAAGGACTCCCACGCCCTAAAGGAAAAATGTCAGCATCAGCGCCAAATGCAAAACGGGAACTAACTAGGGCACCCATGTATGGTCAGGCTCTACCATTCACATTATGTCACTTATAAAAGCAACAAGAAGGTTCGTGACAAGATAGAATGGGTTCGTACCTAAGGTTATAATGAAATGGTCATAAGGTCATGCAAAGTGCAAACGGATGTGAAACCTAACCTATATGCCAGTTTAGACATAATACCTGAAATCGACATGAACGGGTCAAAACCATGGTCAAAATGACACTCAAAATGGACTCCTACATCATCAAACTAGTCCAAAATGGTCCAAAACTATAGAAAGTGGGTAAAAAATTTCCAAAATTAAAAAAAGAAAATTATAAATAGTAAAAAATTCAAAAATCCCATATCATTTGAAATTTTTACCCATTTGAGCTCAAAACTTCCAACTCAAATTCCGAGAGCTTTGTCCAGTGAAATTCAACACCGTTTGTTCCAGGTAACTCCTCATGTCCTCCTCTTCCTATTTCATGTAAAGTTTTTCAATTTCCATCATAAATTTTAATTTTTAGGCCAATCTAAAATAGGCATTTTGGCCCACACGGATATCGAGGTTTTTTCCACGTATAGGGCTGGCCATACGTCGAAAACCCTCCCAAAACTGCATACATATGCGGCTATTTTGCAAACAATCGCATATGCAGCCACGCTTAAGGATTTTTAAGGTATATAATGACTAAAAATCATTTTTTATATGCAGGATGGTTCTAGAATGGAGGGAGAGGGAACATGGAGATGTAGAAGAGTCTGTTTAAGGTGACTTAATGGATCAACAAGCTCTTCATGCATGCGGTTTGTATATGTTTTGGTGTCTTGGCAGCCTGGCCAAACCAAAACTCCTGTAGATGCTAGTAGATTATTGGGATCCAGAATCAGAGTCTTTTCACATCGACGATATGTCTCTCACTATAGAGATTGATGACATATATTTTATTAATGGATTATCCCGACAGGGAGAGGTGGTGAACCTACGCTCTCCCGGGCTTAGAGTTGGCCTTACCATTGATGAGTACATTGTGGTATCCTGTTTTTCGGACACGAAAAAGGTTCAAATTCAAATCCCAACAAACTCGACCCAGGTACTGGGACCGAAGGCCATACTATTTGCACTTGGTAGGATAGTCAGTCTAGCTTCACTCCACCAGGCCTCACGGCCATTGATGTTCTATGCGGTGGAGTGTATGAGACCCACATTGTACAACTAGAGCACTATGCTGTTGAGTAACATGAAGCAATAGCTCAATGACTGCAAGATGGGCAAGGTGAGAAAATTCGGTTTTGGCAACATACTGAGCATGTTCTTCTTTGAGCGTGTATTAGGGCTAAGCCCTAGAGTGGACATTCCTCCACATGGAGTTTGATATCTAGCCTAATGATGTTGGGAAAATGTGATACACATACTGGAAGGAGGTAGGGTGGCTAACCCCTACCCAATGGACTTCTTTCCATGGTGGCGGCAATAGATCATTGCCATCGATGAGTATCCCTATGCAGGAATATATTTTTGGGGAGATCTGGAAATGCCCCTACCACCAGGAGTGGCATATGGGGACATAGGTAATGAATCCCAAACCCTCTTTTCAAATTTTGTGAATTCTTAATTCTTTTTTTGTTTTTTGATATATTGACTCAAAAAACATGTTTTGGTGTGACAACACAGTGACAATCTGTTATGTGTATGCATATGTTGGGCCACGGCGACCAGACGGTTTCCCTCATCATAGACGAAGGGGAAGAGGAGATGACATCATGGGTGTGGATGTGAAGTAAACAATCCAAAGTATCCACACAAACTTTGTATTCTTGACACACAGGGTACCCATGGCGCAAGTCGAGGACTTACCTGAGGCCATGCAGCTCTAGGTGGTTGGTGTACCACAGGCATGGGTTCGATTATTTTGACGACTAGCTAGAGCCATGGTGTGCTACCACGATTAGAACCCCCCTCCTCCTCCTTAGGCTTAGAGACCTGAGAGTGTTTCATTTTTTTACTACTGTGTATTATATTTTGGTGGCTTGGAAGCCCAGTTTTTTTATTATGACACTTATGTATTATGACGTCACATTTTGGATGTTTAATGAATTTTTTTTATGGTGATCAATTTTATTTATTTACATGTGTGTAAAAATGTATCTTTTTGATATGCTTATAGTCGATGAAACAAATGTCAATCTAACACATAGTTAGCATATGACTCAGCAACTTGATTAAAAATTATTGAAACATGTACGTATGTTATGTTCTCAAATTGTCGTTCTAGCAATCTCACACGTAAGAATGTTCGTAATAATGTCGAATCTCTAATACGATACAATCCATTAAGTTGTGAAACCACTAACTGTGAATTAAGATGTACCTCAAGAGAGAGAACACCATGTGAAATGGAATCCCGCAATAACTCGATAACCGCAATACATTCAGCAACATTGTTCGAAGAAGGCCATAAACATACGCCTCCTGAAGACAATACCTGACCCGTAGGAGTATAAATCACCCAAGTAGAAAAATTTGAGTTTTGAGTGTGGTGTCTAGCACCATCAGTGAATCCTATGTAAGCGAAAGACTCCATTGACATATACCATAAGAAACGAAAGCTAATCAACAAAACCGATTTCCATAAGAAAACCTAACTATGCAAAAAACTGTACAATAATATACAATAATCAGCCCTATATGAAGGTTATGCATAGTATTTTTTAAGATAGAGCCCATTTTTAGGCTCCGCTAAGGCTGTCCCTTCATAATCCACCAGCTCATAGGTGCCCTTCTCTAACACGCGTTTGACTATGTAAGGACCATGCCACATGGGATTAAACGTCCTTGCCCCCAAGGGTTCTTTAGCTTGATCCCATAAAAGGACCAAATGACCTTCAATAAACCTCCTCGTATGGACAAACTTATCATATTGGACCTTAACGCGACACTTATTTACTTCTAGAGCCACTAAGGCATCTCGACGCTGCTCATCAAGCTGCTCTAAGTTGACCAAACGTTCCTCCAATGCATAAGTGTCTGGTAAAATCTCTATAGATAGCTTCAACAAAGGGATTTCGCATTCAACCAGCAAGGCAAACTCCACCCCATGTACAAGATGATATGGAGAGAAACCAGTGGCAGTCTTAACTGCGGTCCTATAGGCCCACAAAGAAGGATATAACATGATATGCCAATTCATCTTGCTTTGGTCCATGGTTCATTGGAGAATGGACTTAAGTGATTTATTCACTACTTCAACCTGTCCATTCACTTGAGGGTAATAAGAAGAGGAGTACTCCTGCTTATACCCTAACTTCAAAGCCAACTCTTCCATCATTCTATTCTGAAAGTGCCTACCATGGTCAGTGACAAGCTCTTTTAGAATGCCGAACCGAGTAATAATTTGGTTGAAAACAAAATGTGCGGCTGTCTCACCGTCGGATTGAATCATGGGCATAGCCTCAACCCATTTCATGAAATAATTGACAACCACTATAATGTGATGATGCCCCCGGCCGAAGCTAGGTTGCAATCCATGAAGTCAGACCCCCACATGGTGAAGGGATCAGTGGTGATAATTGGATGTAACGGGGAAGGATGTGAGCGCATATTGCGTGCAAACACCTGGAAAGGGTGACAATTCATCACTGCATTGACAAAATCTTTGAAGATCGACGACCAAAAATATCCCTCTCTCAAGATTTTTTGGGCTGTAGGAATCCTATATAAATGACCACCACACGCCCCTTCGTGGCAATCATTCAACACAACCTCAGCCTCATCATGGGTTAAAAAATGACATAAAATGGAATCTACCCCACGGCAGTACAAAGTGTTATCCACTATAAGGTAGTTCTTATATATATGACGTAATCGTCATCATTCATCCCATGAAAGGTGAGTAGGGACCTTCAACATTTGCAAATATATAATGATATCCCCATACCATGGGTCCAAAGTTAAGATAAGGAAAATATGTTCAACGACAAACGTATCCTCATAAACCTCCTCATCCTCCACAGTTGGAAAATCCGAAATGAGCTCCGCAAGGATCAACGATTTCTTTGATTTTGCCAAAACGAATTCAAGATCGAACTCTTGCAAAATAACAATCCACTTATTATATTTTCCCATGATCATCCTTCTAGTGAAGACGAACTGAAATGGATTGACATGAGCTACCACCAAGGTCTAGCGAAGGAGAATGTAATGTTTCAATCTCTGAACCACATGCATAGTGGCCAAGGCAAGTTTTTCCACATGAGAATAATGTATTTCTGCATCAATAAGGTTCCTGATCAAATAATATATGACATGCTCATGGAGCTCCTCATCTTCCTGAACCAAAACCATACCAACCGTCTCCATGGACGCGGCCACATAAATAAAAAAATCATGACTATAGTCAGGTGGACTAAGCACAGGGGCCAATGCTAAGGCTTGCTTAAGAGCATCAAAGGACTCTTGGGATTGCTCATCCCAGCAAAAGGTAGTGTCCTTCTTTAAAAGATGCATAAATCCTTTAGTCAAATTGGAAAAATTAACCACGAATCTCCACAAGAAATTTTCCATGCTTTGCAAACACTGAAGATGTATAATATTATGCGAGGAAGACAATTGAAGTATTGCCTCAACCTTTAAGGGATCGAATCTTATACCCTCGTTAGATACAATGAACCCTTGCAAGCGACCAACCGTCATGCAAAAGATGCACTTATGAGGATTTAACCTAACCTGGTAATGGAAGCATCTTTCAAATACTAATCTCAAATGGTATGGATGATGCACTCTCAGACAAGAATGAGTAGCAAGATCATTCAAATACACTTTGATAATTGTTTTGAGATCATGAAAAATTAAGGTCATAGCCCTCTGAAATGTGGCTCTGGCATTTTTAAGACTGAAAGCCATCTTCCGATATGAAAACGTACCCCAAGGAGAAATAAATGCAGTTTTATGTTGATCCTCGGGTTTGATCTAAATCTGATTATATATGAAAAAACCATCCATGAAGGAGAATACCTCGCTTCTTGCACACTCATCCAAAATCTGATCAATAAATGGTGTGGGAAAATTATCCTTAGGACAAGCACAATTTAAATCACAGAATTCAGTGCATATACGGATCACTCCCTGCTTCTTATCAACCAGAACGGGGTTTGAACCCACTCCATCAAGGGAACGTGATAGATAAAACCAACTTTTAACAGTTTCTCTATCTCATCCTTAATAGCTGGTGCTTTTCTAGGATTCATCACACGCAAATTTTGTCGAACGGGATTCGCATTCGAATAGGTCTTAATTTCATGTTCAACAATACAAGGGTCGATACCTGGCATTTTCTCATATGACCAACCAAATATGTCACGAAAATCTTTAAACAACTCAGTATACTCCTTGATCTCATCAGGGGAACAGTCCACCCCAATGTAGACGTTCTCAACTTTTCCAGAATCGCGAGAAATATTGATAGGAATAGTAGGTGATAAGTTCACCATGTTCCCATTAGCCATCTGACCAGGAGAGCTCAATGGAACCATGGGACTACCAATCTTCTCGCTAAGAATCTCCCTAAATTCCTCATGCTCCATACGGTTAAGCTCGAGAAGAAAATATGATTTATGATGCAACTCTTCCCAAGGTGGCTCAACCACAGACATGGCCTCAATAATGGCTTCATCTGATGGAAAAACATCATCAAGGAAATCATGTGTGTGAAAGGACTCAACTTCCCATGCAGACAACACATACAGGTCCTCCTCCTCTTTCCGCGAAGAGGAAGGACTAGTCTGCAACACAATCAATATTCGCTTGATATGCTATCATTGTTGTAGGCAATGGCACATCAGTTTCAATAGGTCCATTCGAAGGAATCAGTGAAGGAAGAATCCAAGGATCTTCCATATGGGTAGTGAGAAAATACACTGACTTCAAAAAAGATGAAGCCCCACCGAAACTAGATTCGGTCATAAGAATGGGCGCAGAACAACTAAAGGTCCCCATAAGAGATGGATACATACCCACACCCACACTCCCAATGGTCGGCTGAGAATGATTGATAATCGGGATAGAAACTCTCGATGATGGACTAACACTTGGATTATGGAACGATGTCTAATAAATCGTAACAATATTCCCATTAAATGGAAAGCATACTACTCAAAATAGAGAAGAGGCTACAGCTTGCATACTATACATCCAATTTTGGCCCAATAAAATATTGTAGTCAAGGGGCGCATCAACCACCTCGACCTTGATCGTGACATTATTCCCCCCCAATTGGACCTTAAGAGAAGGAAGAATCATGTGCATCCAAAATGATCTACCATCAAAGGCAGTCAACATGGTAGCGGATTGAGATAACTCGGGAGAACCCAAACCCTTCCAGCACGACAAAGACATCACGAAAGTAGCAGCGCCTTCGCCAAATTACAGTGTGTTTGATGGTCATATTAAGACACTCTACATGAATCAAATGGGACACGTAGTAAGGAAAGCGAGGCTATAGTCCCATGGTTTCAAATTTGATGATGGAAGAAGAATTATCATCATTAATACCAAAAGCAAAAGCAAGGCTTTCCTTTGTAGTGGACAACTCTGAAGTACTTCAAGTGCGGACATGGCACAAGGAGTTTGGACCAAATCCTCGACAACAGAATAGTTCTGTGTGGCTCAAGAATTAGGATTATGCCCCAAATGCTTTAGGACTCCCTTAGGAATGCGAGGTGCAATTTCAGGTTTATCCATAGGGTTTTCGATACACAAAGGGCTCTCGGGTGGAGCGGGTTCTTTTCCAAGGTCCAGTTTTGATGAACCATAATCTTTCGCATGAGTCACAACCTTAGTAGCATGTACCATGTTTATGCAACCATGGCCAATATTAGCTTCCGACGAATTTTGATCTCTTCCCAATGCACAATGCGGATCATTGGTCCTCGAGTTCGTATTTTGATTATGGGGTAAAGGATTGGTTAGCACAATTAGGCCCTGTGCTATGAATCTCAAGTGTTACGGAAATAAATTCCTATGGCTTGGGGTACCACAACTGATAGCTTGACTCCAGAAATCAATCCTTTCCAATATGAAATAGAAATTAAATATCTAACACTAAAGGATCATGCCTCGTACCTTATTCCGAATGGTTGAAGTAGATCCCCATTGAGCTTTCCAACTTCAGCTTGAATTGATAAATCACTTCCTCAACAACAAGTAAACAAGACAAGCATACTAGATATATTGTTATTAGATCTATTCTAGCATATATAATCAACAATGTATAAGCATTTGAAATCACCCATGGATGAAATATTCATTCAAACATACATTATTGGATAGGAAAAGATATTTCTATTAATATAAGATCAGAGATTACAATGGATACAACCTCTGTAGGCACGTTTGCGACTCGGAGAAACTGAATCCCCCACTTTGGCCTCCACCACCTCAATCCTCCATCTCTCGATAGCAAGCTGACAAGCAAAAGGAAAGCTTGAGAAGAACAAAAAAGTGCTCCAAGGGACAAAGGGATGCAGACTCAAGCACAAGTTCCAGCAACAATGAACTATAGTTTCTTTTCTCTCAATTATCTCTTATGCCTTCAATGTACCAAAGAGTTCCTTATATAGCTTTTCAAAGGGGTAATGAAAGGTTGAATCCAAGCGATATCAAGGCATAGGGAAGACCGGGAGTTAAGTGAGTCAGATCCATGTCAAGGAAAACTCCAAAAGGATTTGGATTATGTAGACATCTCGATGTGCATATTTTTAGAGGTCAAACCCGCGTATATATGCAACTATAGGTTTAAAAGTCACGTGTATTAATTTTCACATGTTTTTTAGGGATGGTCAAGGAAACATCAAAGGAAAAAAAATGGTCCAAGGGGTCGATGGAGTCTGCAGAGGGATAGGGGAAGGCCATACAATTGTGATTCACCTGGAGTGGTAAAATCAGCTATAACATCGAGGCATCTTCCATATGAGGGCACAAGTGAGTGAGGTGGTCCTCCTTACACAATTTGCAAGGATACTTAACCTTACGTTTAGACTACTTGTCCCCACAACATTGTGAGAATTCTTGTCATTAAAATTATCATTTTCATTCTTGTTCCCACCCTTACGATTATTTTTACCCTTTTTCTTATTCCTTCCCAGCTGTTGGTTTCCCTTCTAGTCCGATAATTGCACGGAAAGTACACTCGCCATTTGGGTGGGTTGGGACGAAGCCATGACTTTCCTCGAAGTAGATTGATTAATAGACAATTGGCTCATTTGTTTCACAACCGAATCTGTAGGTTTGCCACTTGTACAACCCACAATGCCATCGGCATGTGGTCGAGGCTTGATCTTGGAATCGAAACTAGAACATGGAGTGTTAGGTATGATCTCATACAAAATTCCAGATTGGGCATAGATCAAATCCAACTCCTGTGTGTTATCCACCTGAATGGCACTTCTCCATCCGAGTGCCGACATCCCTCATGTTGGCACACAAAAGGACAACTGGTTATTTTTACCTTTAGATATGTCAAGTTCTGTACACGACTCTTTATATAGGAAATTTGCGTGTTGTACGCGAGTATCGGTTATTGCATCTCGCATACAGATTTGTACGCGAGTTACCCTTAGAGAAACTCGTGTGTCATATGCAAGTTTCCAGTATTAATACCCACGTACACCTTCCTTTGACATTAAAAATAAAAACTCACGATTACTTGAGATTTGTTAAGCCCTTAACCTTAATCGCCTTAACTGTATCAACCTCCTCAACCTTCGAAACTGCCTTATTTAACCAAGTATAAATATAGGCCTTGGGGAGGGTGTTAATCACATACACTTGGAGAGCAAAGTTATGCTGGTGGAGTCCATTCAAAAATATTTGGAGTAGTGGAACTTAGAATCCTTTGGTTGTAGAGGAGTCCTTGTCTCAGGCATTGGGCTGTAATCTGAACTCTTTCATTATTGTTAATAAAGAGAATCCTTCTTCCATATGTGTCTTGAATGTCTCCCATATATTGTGGTTTGATAAATACTTATGATTCAGCACTCTGTATATGATTTATCTAACCTGTTTATATATATGTATCATCTTGTATTTAGACGATTGGCTCTTGACAGGTGAAGGAGAAGCATCCCTGAAGGCTTTGGAGGAGAAGCAGAGCGGAAGAGGACAAGCTAGGATCAACCGTCGTGTATCGGGCGAGTCTTTCCTATCCTCCTATTTCCTTTACTGCACTCTAGAGTCGATTGCCTACAAGTTTCATGAGTATGTTGGTAACCCCAGACCTTTGGTTATAAGGTGTTTATTCCTGTACAACAGAACCGGTGACTCCGCTGGGGAGCCCAGACTACTGTAGGTTGTTTCTGTCACCCCTGACCAGTATTTTCTTTGAAGTTGGTGTGTGGTATTTTATCCTGGTTCATACTTATCACAATGTTTGAAAGTCTTGTGTATTTTTCTTATTTTTTGGGAAAAATTTTGTACATGTACGTGGGTTTCTCTTCTGTATAGTTGCGTATAGAGGCCTGCATATGCGGGTTTCTCTCTTGGACAGTCGCGTACAATACATGAGTTGCCCTTCTATATAGTCGCGTACAAGCCTGGAAATAGGGATTTTTTAGGCTAGGGTTTTCTTGTCCCTGTCTTTTTATAATTCCTGTTTGTTAGTTGGCTTTATTTATAGATACTGTGTTGTTAGTATGAAGACCACCATGACCATACTTTTTGCTTTTTCATAAAGCCCCTTAGGTTTCTTTTGCTTGGATTGTCTTCTGTTTGCATTCTGAAGTAGCTTGGCCTGTTGGGTTATAGGTTGAAGTGTCTCTGTCCGTATCAGTGATCAGGGTCTTGGGCATTGTTTTTCTAGTCTATCTTTTGATGATGGTTGGTTTGTCACTTACCTTTATGAGTTTACAGTGATTTTTGTCATTGTGTACACCCAAGGTAGGGTTCCTGGTATCCCTTTGTTGGTTGATTCTTGGTTCTTTTGACCTATTTACTTCAGTTTATTTATTTTATACAGTTGATTGGGTCCAAGTATACTCAATTTTTATGCATTTTAGGTGCATGGTAGAGTTTGAGAAATTTTAAAAAGTGAAAAGAAAAACATTTTCAAGCTTTTGCATAAGTAGTTTTCATTTTAGTTTTAAAAATATAATCTCAAAAACTACAGAAAACATAGTATTAGTTTCTCTTTATCGTTTGCATTTGTTCATCAATATATATTCACAAAAAGAAAGAAGTTTGCTTTAATAGTGGTAATTTGCTTTTAAAAAAATACACCTTTACTTTTTTTATTTCTTATCGAGTCAAAAACACCATAGTTCATCACTCCATTTCCTTCTGAGTAAGAAAAATCCCTTTAAAATGAACACAATAATTAAAATTTACTAGTAATTTTTATTTTTAGGGGCCTTTCACCTACTAGCTTAGGCTAGACTTGTGGGATAGGAAGTGTAAAATTCCCATAATTTTTAAAATTCAGACGTAGTGGACCTTTCTTTAGGTAAATCCTTGACTTTACCGATTGTATCTAGGAAGCTCCTCTCAAAAGGGAGTCAAGCATGAGGCCGCGTGGAGGCATGGACTGAGGAGATAACCCTCTGATTCCTTGTCAAAATGTAAATCAAGACTTTTATGCATCTGGGGATTCTATCCTAGATAGATTTTTGAGCTCAGCTACCCTGCCCATCCGTACGAGTCAGGCTTGCGACTGTCCTCCCAGACTATTGGTATAGCTAAGGTAGCCTTTAGTATCTTGAAATTTAGGGTTCATACCTAGGTAAACCGAAAGGCTATCTCTGGTTTACCTTGAACGATCTTGGAAGGTAACCCTTGTTGTAAGTGTAGGAGGGAGGTTGGTTGATTCCTCTGCTTGTGCCTAAGAACCACTTCAAGGACGCCAAGTAATCATTCATCAGCTTTCTTTGGGAAACTATATCTTTCACCCTTGATTGATTGTTTGAGACTTTAGTATTTTTATAGTGTGTGCTCTGTGGTTTTTCCTGTGTTTAGTTGGCCTTAGGGTGTGATTTGTCAAATTTTAAATCGTGGAGGACCAACCTATTAGAAGGTCAAGAAGGTTGTGAAACCTTCCTCCTCTCATCACATTGGAGCCTCCACCTCCACCCCAAAGGCAGAGATTGGACACAGACGGTTCATTTGAGCCAGTAGGAATAAGTGAAGTTCTTGGTGAACCAGAACTAATAGCTAACTGTTTTAATCTTGATACAGTTGAGATAGAAGAATTTCAGACTGACGAGTTTGCAAGGAATTTTAACACCCCCTTGACTGATTTAAACGATCATGTGATCATTCAGGTTAGACCTTTTGATTCACTTGTGTTAGGTGTCCCTGTGGGTAGGATCATGTCTTCTGCAGAAGAAAGTCCTTTTGTGTTCACATTAGCCATTCCGGTTTAAGGGGTACTACCTCCCCCAGTAAGTGCCCACAGATCTAGTATACCTTCTACACCTTTGACTCCAACGAGCCAGGTGGTCTAACCATCGGTTCACTCAAACCTAGTAGGTACTTCTGGTGATATGGTTACTAGGATCCCCAGTATACCTACTATTCCTTCTTCCTTTCCATATACTACCCAGAGCGGTCCGGTAGGATCCTTAGCATTTGTCCAAGGATTTCCTTGGAATGGGGGGCACATTCCCCCATCCTCTCCATACGTAGGCCCATCACCTTCCTATGTAGGAGTGTAGTTTGGGAATAATACCTCTTATGGGAAAAATTTCCAAACTCCGATTTCGGTTCCGTTTACAAGCTCTCCCTTTTCGTTGCTCAGCGAAGGGATACCGGATTTTGTCTTTTAGACCCCTGTTTCTATGGGGACGGCCCAAAATTCTTATACTGCACCTCCCACACACAATCCTGTGGCTTATGGATGGAATCCATTTCAGAGTAATCTACCCACTTTGGAACCAGTGGCAGGGGGAAACCCCACTTTTACCCATGGGCATTTGGGGCAGGTGTTGTACAGGATTATGCACCTAATAACCATAGGAGTTCTGTTGTACAGGATTATGCACCTAATAACCATAGGTATGGGGTTACCAACATACTCAATCACTTGCAGACAATTGACTTCTAAAGTATAGAATCAGAAATAGGAGGGTTAGAAGGACTTACTTGTTAAACGAAGGTCGATCCTTGCTATCCTCTTCCTCTTTGTTCCACTTCCAAAGTCTTCAAGATTGCTCCTCTTTCACCTGTCAAGAAACACTCTTCCAGATACAAGATGATTCATATATATATAAGCAGGTTAGATAAAACACATATCATACTGAAATATAATCATTTATCAAACCATAAGACATGAAACACATATGGAAGAAGTAATCTCTTTATTATCAATAATAGAAAGAGTTTAAGGTTACAACCCAACGTCTGAGACAAGAACTCCTCTGCAACCAAAGGATTCTGAGTTTCACTGCTCCAAAGACTTCTCTCAACAATCCACCAGCATAAATTTTCTCTCCAAGTGTATATATCCAACATCCTCCCCAACGCCTGTATTTATATGGGTGAAATAAGGCAGTTCTCGAAGGTTGGGGAAGTTGTAGCAGTTAAGGAAATTGAGTTAAATGAGTTAACTAATCTCCCATTAGCACGTGTTTTATGTTTTAATGTTAAGATACACATTTGTGGGTATGTAGTAGAGCAACCTGTGAATGATTCATGACTTATCATAAGGGCAACCCGCGAATACATAGATTCACGACTTGCATCAACCGGGACTCGTGAATGACTCGTCAGTTGTATAGAAAAATAGTCACGAATACATCTCAACATGGTAAAATAGCAAAGTAACCAGCTGGGTGTATAGGGAATATGTTTCATCATAGGGCCAAGCTATAGTGTTTAAGGCACACCTCTATCCATAAGTGTCCTTTTGTGTGCCAACCTGAGGGATGTCAGCACTCAGATGGAGAGGTGCCATTCAGGTGTATAACAGATGCCCCCTAATGTGTGAGGTCAGAGGGGAACGATGGCTGAAATACATTATAATCTTTAGCTCTGTAGAAACTCAGAAATCCAATGGAGCAGAGAGAGTACCTGAAACAAAGACATAGAAATTTCATATACAAAGTTACATCTAAGGATGCTATGTTCAATTTACTGGAACACTAGCTCCTTTACAATATTTGAGTACATCATATGATATGGGTATAAAACCATGTATATTACAAAGGTGGATCGAAGCCACAATATACAATAATGATGAGTCTTCAAAGATCTGGAAGCTATGTAGATTGATCGAACATAATCTTGCGCAACTTATTCCATAAGTGTGAACTAAGGTCTTCATAGAGAATCCCAAAGAACCAGTACAATCCAAGCCATGTGAATAAGGGTAAGCTGAAGTCGAACATGGAAAGGATTCAACAGTTTGTCAACCAATAGATGATAATTGACAACTGAAGCAAAGGAATTCACCAATGATGAAAGTGAAATCCTGAGGTACGATCGTCAAAACTCTAGGTCTTCGCCATCAGGAAGTACTGAAACGGAACCATGCTATGATAAGGAAGGCAACAGATGCTCCAACGGATCACAAGAGTGACTAGGAACTAGGCAAAAGAAGGGAGACACAAATAGATAACAGATATAACAATGATGGAATCAAGCTATAGATCAGACATTGGGAAGAGTCCTTGAATAGTGACCACAACACAGAGATGACCCAAGGCAGCATATAATGGATAGATAGAACAACTAGACTTATCTGTCATGTAGGAGACATGATCAGATTCCCCAGGTATAACGGACAAGAGGAGGAGTAAGAAACTCAAAG